>CABHPH010000129.1:0-36631 GCA_902168325.1 Peromyscus nudipes
TGTGTTATGAAGCTGAAGGATTGGTAAGACGTGAAAACAAGGACAAAGGAATCTGTGAGGGCTTACCCCATCTAGACCTCCAACCCCAAATATGTGTTCTCTGGGAGAAGCTAGGACCTTGTGCCATGGAGTCCACACACACACCTGGCCCAGGGTTTGGGAGTGCTGGAGAAGGAGGTGAGGACAGAGCTAAAGGACACGAGGAGCTTGGCTAGTGACTGATGCTGTTGTTGGGACACTGTCCTGCAAACATGGCATGGCTGTTGACATTTGAAAATCAGAGTGGCTGTAATCATTCTCATTCACAAGACCTTCTTCACAAGATCAGATTTTCATAGAAGGACTGTACAGGGAGGGTCATCTGCTCTTTGCCTGAGATTCCAGATACTTCTTTTTTCCCCACCATCCCCCAAATAATCTTGCCTTAGCTGCACATAGTCTCAAGAGGTGCTAGAATATTATGGAGGGCAGAAGGTTAATGAAGGAGGGGACTCCATCTATAGAGCTGTCAAGAGGCTGTCACCCATTCTGACGTGGGACTTTTCAGTGATACAGGTGTTTTAGTAAGTACATTAAATGCATTGTTCACCAAGCCAGACTAGGATCCAATTGCCACTTTCATTTATCATTAATGAACCTAGATGGGATGAATAGACACCTGTTAACATCTTCCCGGGGGAAAGTCGTTACAACTTTTGGCATCCAAACAGAACCAGAGATGAGTTTGAGAGCAGCAGTCGCCTTGCCCCTGCCGTGGTGGATGAGACATGCCGCTAAAACTAAGGCCTTTGAGGCCTCCATGGGATCAGTCCTGCTGAAGCCGTCCCCTGAGCCCTGTCACGGTATGGAATGACTTCTTGCTGTAGCAACAGTTGCACTGTGTCTGCTATGGTGACAAGACATGCAGAGGTTTGCTTCAGGGGAAGTCCACAGGGAAAATCCCAGTAGGGCTGTCCTCCTCTGTGTCTCACAGAGAAGTGTTCCTTCTTGATGAATGTGGTCCACCAAGAGAGCATGGGAATGCCTTTTAAAAAAAAAAAAAAGAGAGAGATGAAAGACCGGAGAATATGTAACATATTTGGGATACGACTGTAAGGAACCTGTGGCAGAGTTTACTTTGCCTCTGCTGTGGAGGATAAGATAGGCAACTGAGGCTCAGCTGTCTGCTCAGAAATACCTAGTCAGCATAAGGGAAGAGTTATAACAAGAAAAAGACATGCAGGTAAAGTCCTCGATGTTAGCAGCTGATCTGGTGGGCAAATTGGATAAAGGAGAGGATGCCGTGAAAATACAGGCTTGCCATTTCTTATGTCTTGGGAAGGGGACAAAAGAGTAAAAAATACATCTGTACTGAGTAGCTCTTCCTGGGACCCAAAAACCTGGAACCTGTGGAAAGAAACAGTGAAGAGGAAAAAAAAATAAGGTAAAAATGATAGTGAGGGAACCGGGCATGAGTGAAGTGTTGTTTACTTCCCAGTCGGCCAGGTGAGACAGGATTGCGCCTGGGGTTAAGAAGGGAGTTAGTTCAACAGGGACCTCAGGACTGGTGGGGCTTCTGTGGCTTTGCTGAGTCATGTGGTGATGCAGGTGAGGCTCCAGAGGATGTGAGTGACAGAATGGCCTGTAAATCAGCTCTGTAAAATGCCAAGGCAATTAACAAGAGGAAGTGAGAAACAGAAAAATGCAAAGGGGGGTAGGGAACTGTCCATGTTACAAGAAACAAATATGGAAAGATTCGTGTTAAGCTGACATTCCTAGGGAAAAGAAGGGCAACCAAATGCTAAACTTGAGAGTTTCTAGAAGACTTGACATGCCGGAAAGTTCATCAAAGGGGTAGAGAAGGTGCAGGTAAACCCCACTGTGGCACGGCTTTGCAGGAAGGTGCTTGCACAGGGTGGAAACTGCCTCAACTGCTTCCCTAATGGGATGGCCACAGCTGTCTGCTAGAACCATGCAGGGTAACTGGAGGCCTCCCATGAAACTCATAGCTCTCCTACAAATGTGCAGAATATTTGGATTTGTGTGGATCCAGTGTCCTGACAGCTTCCAGGAGCATCAGTGGCCATAGGCATCAGAAGTTAAATCTGGAGATACAGTGGTTCAAGTAAAAAACTGATTAAACTTGTCCCAAGGGTGGGCAATTATCCCCTCAGTGTATGCTGTGTACATATATACCCTGGAGGTGGAGATTGTTTATCCAGCCTGGGGCCCTTTCCACAGTTAGACTTGGCCTGTTGGCATGCAGCAGCTGTAGTACCAGTCTGGAAACCCACTGGATCACATGGAAGATACAATTGGAGAGAGCATGGCCCTGTTCCCACTTGGCACTCAGATGGGTGAGCAACCTGAGCCAGCCCTGCCTAGTGTGTGGGTATGGGAAGATGTGCAATGGCCCCACAGCAATGCCCCAGGATAAAGAAGCAGAAAGACTCGAGAATGATTTTGGTTTACAGAGAACTAAATATAGTGCCTCTCATCTATGCCACAGTGCTCAGCATTGCTCTTTTGGAGAGACAATAAATGACAAGAGTGATGGGATTTTTTTCACGCTACATTGAACCTTGCCAACTTTTTGTTAGAATTCCTTTAGTTGTTGTATCCCAAGACCAATTGGCTTGCCTGGCGTAGAGGGCAGTGGACCTTCTGAAAAAAAAAAAAAAAAGCTTTCACAGTATCATGTTAACCCCATAATTGCTGTCTCACTCTGACTGTCTTACAGGATTGGAAAAGCAACTGAAAAACAGGAAAACATATTTGAAGAAATAAGGATGAGAAATCAGTCCACACAGGGTGCAGAGACCAGGCACAACTATAAAATTCTGGGGAATCTTAGGGTTGAGAACAGCACAGACAGTTACTAACAAGGTGACTGAGAATATCCTACTACAGCCTGCTTGTGAATGTGAAAACATCAGCTAAGAAGGTAAACACAGAAGGCAACCTGGGTAAGTGCGAGAAGGCACACCCAGAGGACATAAGATTTTTTAATGAAAATCCCAGTGTCAGGGATAAGCTATCTGCCTACAAGTCATTGGCCTGGGAGGCCCCCTCTGAGCACCCCAAATCAACATGCCACAGATAGGCACTCGTGTTTGGTACTGTACATGTTAGCATTTGGGCATCTGTACTGGCCTACCCTTAGGGTCCTAACAGGATATAACCCAGCTGTAGCCACTTAGAGCACCTCCTGTGCGCATTCACTACGTTTCTCTATAAAAGGCTAGCCTTGTACCCCTCTTGTCTCTTTCTTTCTCTTCCTTCACTCTCATCCCCAAGGACTAGTCTCTGCCCCTTCTCTCCTCTCCCCTCAATAAACCTCCTACACGGACCCTGTTGTATAGTGTGACTCCCTCCGGCCATTTTTCAAATACACCAGTACAACCAAAGCTTGTGGCTGAAGCATAGACCCAAGTGGGGAAGCTTCTGCTGTCAAATTGTCCTTTAAACACATATCTTTATATCTAAAGATGGTACTGTCAGCCATGGTCAGAGAGCTTCTTTTTACAATGGGCAGTGATTACTGTGCAGATGCAGAACTTGTCTTAGTTGGGATTTCTATTGCTGTGATAAACCACCATGGCCAAAAGCAATCTGGGGAGGAAAGGGTTTATTTGACTTACAGGTTACAGTCAGTCATCAGGGAAACCCAAGGCAGGAACAAAAGGCAGGAAACTAGAGGCCACTGAAGCAAAGACCATGGAGGAATGCTACTTACTGGCTTGCTCAGTTTGTTTTCTTGTACACCCCAGAACCACCCGCCCAAGGATGGAACCACCCAGAGTGGACTGGACCCTTCTACATGAAGCTTCAAGCAAGAACACCCCTCAACCCCCGCGAGCTTGCTTACGGGTCGGTCTGATGAGGGTATTTTCTCAGTTGAGGTTCTTTCTTCGAAAATGATTCTAGATTATGTTACATGGACAAAAACTAACCGGCACACCAGCCAAAGTGGCTGCTGCTGTGAAAAATAACCAGTTCTCACTCTTAAATGGGAGAAGATCATCAGACATGTGTTATCACCACTCCAAAGCTTAGGAAGTGTCATAGAAGGGAGGGTGGAAAGAATGCAAAATAGAGGAAGGGGTGGAGTGCTGTGTGACCCTCTCCTCGGGCATAACATTTCCATTCTCATCTCAAAACCAGAACAGCTGAGTAGGAGAAATGGTTTATCAGTTAAGAACACTTATTGCTCTTCCAAAGGACCAAAGTTCAATTCCCAGCACCCATATTGTGTGACACACAACTACCTAAACTCCCTACACATAGACAAATACACACACACACACACACACACACACACACACACCAGCTGCAGGTAATCCTGCCTCAGATGCATGTTGTCTCGGGAACTGTTAGAACATAGGAGGGTGGGAGATTAACTGCAGGGGGATCTCTATCTACTATCAGCTTTTAGGAGGCCGTCACCAATGATGGGACAGGATGCAGCTATTAGAGGAATCATGTATGCTCCTTTAAATAAGTCCGGGAAACAAACTGGACTTGGATGGAATCATTACTTTGCTGCCCTGAGGTGCATAGACGCTTGTTCAGATCTCTCCAGGAAACAGTACCACTGAGGAAAACTAACAGAGAGGCCAGAGAGCCTGAGCTCAGGCCTTACTTCCCTTCCCAGCTACTGTCCAGTGCTGCCCTCCAGACCCCAGACAAGGTGTCCCTGCAGCCCTTTTAACCTTAGGGCCAAGCATGGAAAGGGATTCTGGGAACCAAGTCCATCAGTCATGATACTCCCATAGAACACTACTAAGTCCACAGGGTGCTTGGCACAAGACTAGTCAGTGAAGATGCGTTAGAGAAAAGTCAAGGTCTCTACTATCACTAGGTTTTGACTGTAACAAAGACAAATGTTTAAATGCTACAGTTCAATCACTGCTATAGTAGGGCACTTTTAGTTATTTATTCATTAAGAAACAATGAATTGGGGTTATATTTACACTCAAAGTCACAGTGGCTGAAACAGGCAAACGTTGCTCACTTCAAAAATAGTGAGATCTTGGGGGATCAGAGACCCAAGCTCCTTTAGCCTGCAGGGCTATCATCACCTTAAGACCTGGGTTGTCTGCTGACTGGTGCCATATCCATTAGGTTACTAACTCAACCCTTAGACAGAGAGGGAAGGAGATAGGGATACACTCGTCCTCTCACTTTAAGGGCATGGTCTAGAAGCTTCAATGAATTATCCAGAACCTAGTTGCCATGCTTGTCTGTAAGGGAGGCAAGCAAACAGTCTTAAGATGGCTAGGTACTCAACTAAAGAATTCATGTTTCTGTCACTTTGCAATAGAGAGAAAGAATTCTGTGAGGCAACTAATGGTTATAACTATATGGGCACTATACGACAGTGATCACTGTCTCAGATGCAGGAATCACACAACCCTGAATTCCAATCCTAGCTTCTATTTCCTAGCAAAGTAAGTACCTCCTCCTGGCATCTACTTGCATGAGCACGTGATAGCATGCTCACCACATGTCAGGCACTGTTCTAAGTGCTTTGCATGTACTACTATTTTTTCCTTTTCCTTTCTTTAATACCATTTTTATTATTTTTAAAATTATAATATAATTACATTATTTTCCCCTTCCCTTTCCTCAGTCCAAGACCTTCTATATACCCCTCCTCACACTTTCAAATTCATGGCCCCATTTTTTATTAACTGTGGTTACATACATATAAGTATATATGTATATATACATGTGTATGTATATGTATGTATACATATATATTTCTAAATACATAGGTATAATCTGCTCAGTCTGTATAATGTTAGATATAATGTATGTTTTCAGGGCAACCATTTGGTATTAGATAACCAATCAGTGTGCTCCTCCCTGGAGAAGACTATTTCTCTCACTCTCAGCATTCCTTAGTTGCCTGGAGTTCTTTGGGTAGGGTTGAGGTCTCTTGGGATCCCCACTCCCTGTCCATGTTAGCATGTCTATTGTCCTTGTTCAGCTCATGTTTAGACATCCATATTGGTGAGACTGTATGGGTGTAGTACTGACATTATAAAGAGATGCAGTCTCACATCAAACTCCCTGATCCTCTGGTTCTTAGAATCTGTCACCTCTTCTGCAATGATCCTTGAACCTTAGGTGTGGCAATTGTATAGTAGATGTATTCACTGGGACTGGGCTCCACAACTCTGCATTTTAATTGGTTGTGGTCTTCTATCATGAGCTCTGTTGCAAAGAGAAGTTCCTTTGATGAGGGATAAAGACTACACTTATCTGTGGGTATAAGGACAAATATTTAGAATGTAGCTGGGATTATGCTGGTTTAGTAGAGTGGTGGTTGTAGGTTCCCCTCCTAGATTCATGACTTCACTGGTCCTGGGTAGTTGGCTAGATTTCCAGTACCAGGCATGATTTCCCACTGATTGAGTGGGTCTTAAGTCCAATTAGAGACTTTTTGGTTACTACCATGGTATGTGTACAACTACTGCACCCTTACAGCTATAGTCCCATGTTGATGGTTATTGTAGTTTAGAGGTTCCATAGCTGGGTAGGACTGTTGGTTACTACCTTCCTTTGGAAGTTTGCATGGTGTCTTGTGGCACCATGAAAGCTAGTCCTCAGAGAGGAAGGCTTTTAGGTCAGTTCCATCTTGGGGCCTCTGGACCCTATGTCTGAAGTGCATCGTGTCTTCAGCAATAGAGACCTACCTTCCACCTCTTGGGCGCAACCAAGGGCAATAGCAATAGCCATTAAGGTTTGAGAGTCTCTTGGACAATGCTGATCTTTTTCTTTTCTTTACATTTACGTGTGTGTGTGTGTGTGTGTGTGTGAGAGAGAGAGAGAGAGAGAGAGAGAGAGAGAGAGGGTTGGGGAACAAATTACAAGAGTCAGTTCTCTCCTTCTACTATGTGGGTCCTGAGTATTGAACTCAGGTCCTCAGGCTTGGCAGCAAGCACCCTTACCTGGTGAGCTATATCATAAGCCCTGAACTGCTAGTTTTAGTCTCACAATGAATATGGGTCAAATGCTATTTTCCTCATTTTATAGACAAGGAAGCCGAGGCTGGGAACAGAGATTCTTTTCCCAGGGTTACGTTTATTTGTTAACTTAAACATGATTAATGAGTGCCTGCTCTGGGCTGAGCTCGAGGACACAAAGCAAAGTAATCCATGACCTCAGCCCTGCCAGAGCTCCTGGATGGGGAGATGTGGGGCCTGGCCTGCTCCCCCACTCTGCCAGACTGACCCATCACACACGTGTAAGGGCTTGGGAGCTCAGTTTAGAGAAAGGCTAGCCAAGTGTTCCTTTGTTTTGCCTTAGAGCCCAGCCTGTGCCCACAATGGCTGTTTGAGACCCATAGAGGGGTCTAGCTGGCAGGAAGGGGAGAAGTCAGTCCTCAGTTGAACAGCCACTCTGCTATAGCATGGCCAGCAGACGCAACAACAGTGACAGTGACCCCAGTGTACATCAGGCTCCACCTCATGGTCACAGAGTGCTTATGAAGCTATTCTACCTCAGGTCCTTTTGTAGATGAAGATCCTGGGATTTAAGAACCAAAGTCACTTCCCAAGATGACACAGAAAACATTCTCTTGTAGAGAGCACCACCAGAAGGAGAGATGGTGACCTCCTAGCCTGGGGTCCAAGTGGCCTCGGTCCAGGACAAAGAGGTGGGCACAGAGGCGATTAAAGATCTCTGCATCTTCTGTAGGAGCAGAGGTGCCATGGTAGGAGCCACTGATGGCCCACCAGGGACCCTATGTGATGTCACATGTTTGGGGCTTTGCAACAAGCAATCAAAATGCTTGGAACCCCTCACCAAGGGGCTAAGAGAGAGGGATTGGCAGTTAAAAGCAGCACTGCTTTTGCAATGACCTGAATTTAGTTCCCAGCACCCACATCAGGCAGCTCAAGACCATTTGTAACTCCAGCTCCAGGGTATTCCACACCTTCTTCTGGCCCCTACAGTCACCTGTACTCATGCGTACAGGGACATACACATAATTAAAAAACAAAGTAAATCTTTAAAACACTAAAATAAAAAAAAGGTTTTGCCAGGTGTGGTGGTACACGCTTTTGATCCTAGCACTCAGGAGGCAAACACAGGCGCATCTTTGTGAGTTCGAGGCCAGCCTGATCTACAAAGCAAGTTCCAGGACAGCTAGGGCTGTTACACAGAGAAACTCTGACTTGGAAAATAAATAAATAAATAAATAAATAAATAAATAAATAAATAAATAAATAAATAAATAAGGTTTCAGCCCTGCTTCCTCAGCAGCCCTTCAGAGGACTAGCTTGAGCCTACCCCAGCCACAGGTGTTGGCATACTCATCTGAGGCTCGCTGGCCCTTACCTAAGTAATAGATGGGAAAGACAAGGTGAGTACTACCATTCCCCAGGTCTCAGAATCTCCTTCTGCAGAATACTCTCTCACCTTGGTCCTGTCACTGGGTTAATGAAGCAGGCCATACCACAGTGCACACACTAGATGTGTTCCAGAGCAGGCCCAACCAGTCTAGAGGCAGTGCTGTTCTGTGAGGTCCAGGAGAAAGAAGAGGAGGAGCCAAGATGGACTGTGAGAGCCAGGACTGGCACTAGGCCTCTCACCTGCAGAAAGGTTTAGCAGTGAGTATCTTTTGGGGGGCCAAGGGGCAGGGCAAAGCATTAGCCAACCACAGAGCTCTAAACACATTGGCAGGCCCACGTGATGCTCCTGTAAATAGTGGCTCCCTTCCCTTTCCACCTGTTTGTCCAAGAGAAAAGCCAGGGGCAAACATCACTCAGAGTAGTTGGTGTCAGGGCTGGAGCTCAGCCCATGGTTGAATCAGAATGGTCAAGGCCAGTGAGAATAAGTGACTTTCCCAGGTTCACAAAGTGTGGTGCAGACCCAGGCAGGAAGAGCACTAAGGTCTACAAACAGCTCCATGGGATCCTATATCAACTAGAATGCTGTGAGGGGTGCAGGAGCCTCAGCACTTGGTGTGAGACCAGCAAAATGGAATGCATGGTCTTACTCACCGCAGAACATTCGAGAAACACAGCTTAGTGACATCCGCGCGGCATCTTCACCGCCTATTGTGTTGAGGAACATCCATCTGTGTCGTTTGTGAGTTCTGATTTTGGCCCCCTCCCCAAGACCCTTCCCCCTTTCCGGTTTGGCCTGTGATTTGGAAAGGGCTGTAAACAGGCAGGCAGGCTCTTCGCCCTGGGGGCAGGCCTGTCAACCAGCCAGGGGAAAGGTAGGACCCAGGGGACCCCTGCCCCCACCCACCCCACACAGCCCAGCTGAAGAACTTGTAAAGACAGGATTTGTTTGTTTTCTTGGATCTGGCTCAGGATCTGGCTGAGGCCAGGCCCTTTGGGGAAAAGCAACTTTTAAATAAATGCTTCAAGATTGTGCAAACATTTCAGTAGTATTGGAGGCCTGGTGTTCTGGGTCAGAGAGGGGAAAAAAATACCCCGTCAATCACTCTAGAGATGAAAACCTGATAGCAAAGCGGTTGGTGAGGACAAGAGCTTGGGTTGCAAATCTCAGTTGTGGCTGGCTGAGACCAAACTACACTTAAGCCCTCTCTCAAAAAATCATTTGCATGTTAATCAATAGAGCAGCCCTGCTTGACAAACACTGAGAGCGCCAGTGATCGCTGGCTAAGAGCCCGTGGGATGCATGCAGAAAAGACTGGACTTGGAGGCACAGAACTGGGTTTTAGCCCTGGCTCTGCCTCTGATAGTTCTGCAGTCTAGAGTCAGTTACTGGACATCACTTAGCCTCAGTTTTCTCACTGGTAAAAGGGGGTTGCCATATCAACCTCATACAGACATTGTAAGAACAAAACATAGGTTGCAACAAAAATCCTGGTCCAAAACAGAACTTATTGAAGTATGATGAGCTGCTGTTCATGGGACATTTTTTCTCTCTAAGCAAGGAATTCAATATGACTTCAGTAAGTCTCAAAACCCATTCATTCGACATGGTCAAGCAGCCTCTGCATTTTGTCTGTGCTAGGTCCACACTGGCCTACATGGGGCTCAGCTCCTGACCTTGGGTCTCAAGACCTTGAAGCTGTGAAGCTTAGAGCTGGATTGCAGATATGTTGTGTGCACATAAATACATTCCCAGGGTGTGGAGAATGGAGAGGGCCCTCGGGCTGCCTGCTCTGGGAAGATGGGAGATCTAGGCTGCTGTGGAAAGTGAGGAAGAAGGCTGAGGGGTGGGCCCTGGGGAGAGCTCTCCAACAGGAGGGCCTCCAAAGCAGGCCTGAATGCAGTTACTAGACAATGAAGAGTCATTAGACAGATAGGCTGCAGTGAAAGAAGAGAGTCCTGTACTGTGAGGGTCCAGCTTGGTTCCCTGGGCTAGGGCAGAACCTCTCCTTGCTCTACTCACCCACTGTCCCCTTCCTTACAGCTGGGTGACTAAGAGACTTTGTCCCAAATCTCTCAATCTGTGTCTCTCTGCCTAGCCTGTCTCAAAGGGCTCCAAGGGTTTAGAGAGCTGTGAAAAGGTTAGCATGCTCCATCAACACTGGTGCCATTGTGTTACAGGTACATGAACACACAGACATGCACATGTGCACACAGGGCACCTGACCTGAAACGGAGCATGGCAAGCACCAGTGTAAGATGGTGAGCTCACAAACTCTCCTTTAAGAAGAAACTACTGCTCCCCAGGCCCCTTCATGACTGTATATATCCTAGAGGTCAGTCCCCAACTTTCTCCTATGGGGAAACTGAGGCTCAGAGAAGGAAGAGAGTACATCTAGCTTTGAAGCAATGGAGCCTAGGGTAAGAAGTCTTCCAGAAAGCATAGTCATGGCACTGATTGGAGAGCCAGCAGGACTCCACATGTGGGAGTGGCCATGTGGGAAGGGCATTCAGCACCAAGAGAACAGCATGAGCCATCCCCAAGTGCAATCTCTGACTGACCACGGGGAAAGCTTAATTCCCTAGCCTGTCATAGCTAGTGTTGAGGCTGTGAGGGAAGCAGCTGAGGAAGTGCTGGCATGCAAGGCAGGGAGACATCATGAGGCTGTTTGGGGGAGCTGGATGCTTGGGGGAGCCCCAGAAAGACACAGGTAAAAGAGCAATGGCAGTGGGTCAGCACTTTAGAGAGGTTCCTTTAGTGTGAGATGCATACCAGACCAGAGTGTGTTACACGCATATCTGCTCCCAGAGAGGGTGGGAAGTGGGCCTATTTAACAGGCACCCAGAAAACAAAAGCCCTTCCAAAGAGCATTGGTTTTCTAGAGGAGAAAAGAGTGGTGGAGACCGCTCTGGTACAAAACAAAACAAAAAAAAAAACACCCCCCCAACCACACACACAAACAAAAAAAAAAAAAAAAAAAAAACTTGAGGATTTTCAAATCTGTAGCACAAACAGCCACCTTCAATCAAGGGACTCAGCTATGGAACTTAGAACAGGGGCTCCCACCACCGCTTCTGCACACAATCCAATCAATCCCCTTAGCGTCTAGAAAGAGATCATTGCAGAGAGTAGAAATCTCAGCTCAAATCTCAGCTCCGGAAGATACCAGCTCCTCTCTCTCCATAAACGATGCCCTTTCCCACATTCATGCACTCCCAGGGTGGCAGCGCTGTGAGTGGTGTTGTCTGGCGCACCCACCATGCTCGGCCAGGCAGGGCTTGAACCCAGGTCCCTGGGCTGGCCAGCAGCCGCTGTCTCGCCTCTGCTTCCTCCCTCTTCTGCTGCCCCTCTGCGGCTCTCAGCCCAGCTCCTTCCCCTCCTCGTCCTCCTACGGCGCCGCCCCCTCCTCCTCCTGGTCCTCAGAGCCCAAATACGCGACACCTGGAGCAATCGCAGCCGCCCAGCGGCCTGGGCCTCATTATGGCCGGCCCTTATCGCGGCGTGCATCGCATTATTTCATTTCAAAGAATCCACTGAGAAGCCCGTCCCCGGCCGACAACAGAAAGTAAAAACACAGCTGACTCCCATTAGGGCCCTCTCACAGGCTCCGCGTGAGGTAATGAAATATGGAAGCGGTGAGATATGTAATGCTTTATTAAGCGGTCTCGGCTACAACGGCGTGCATGCCAATTACGCCTGCAGGCTACCGCCCGCCCCCGGCCGCCGGACCACCCAGCGTGCGCCCGGCCCGCGCCCCGGCCTGGTGAGGAGCGCAAGCGGGAGGAGGGAGCAGGGAGGAGCGCGGAGGAGACGAAAGGAGCGGTATGTGGAGAGGAAGGAGGCGCACACGTGGAGGAGGAAGGGATGCAGGAAGGAGGGAAAGAGTAGTAAGGAGGAGTGGAGCCGAGAGGAGGGAGGAGCACAGGGAGGAGGGTGAGCCAGGGAGAGGGTAGAGGACTAAGGGAATAGGGAGGCGAAGGAGGGAGAAGAGGAAGAGATGAAGAGGACAGAAATAGAAGAGGAGAGAGAAGGACTGCACACTGCACGGGTCTTTGTTCATGGCACGCCCCAAGGCTCTTTGCATGGTGAGAGCCAGAGAACTTCCTGGAAGATCATAAAGGCTACAGCCAGAAATAGGCTCAGAGAGGGAGAGACACTTCCTGAGGTCACAGAGAGAAAGCCTTGTGAACTGAGGTCCCTCCTGCCTGGCCGAGCACCAGAAAAACAAATCACTCCTGCCCTGGAAGAGCTCCCTCTCTGGCAGGAGTAACAACACCTAAATCAGTGAGGCGCTAGAGTGGGCATCCATCCATCAGGCCACCCAGGTCAGGGAGGTTTCAGCAGCATTCAAGTTGGTACGATCCTGTAGGCTAAAGGAGCTCTCTTAGTGCACCCTGAAAACTTCCGACACGACATCCCCAGGGCTCATTGAGAAAGGACTAGTGCTGAGCCAACAAGTATCAGCCAGAGCTGAGTGACCAGAGAGCCGAAAAGGTTGTGTTAAGATAAACTACTTCAAGCATGGAGCCAAGGTGCTCATTCATCTCTCCGTAGTTATTTTTCTTTTAATCTTGCTCCCCGATAGGATTTCTCCAGACCCTTCATACTATCCTAGAACAGAAAGGGCTAGACTCCCATTTTCATGATCCTGGTGGCCTCACTCCCATTCTAGGATAAGGATCTGTGAAGCCATCTGTATCACACAGGAAGAATACGTATGGCTCTTAGCTATTGTGAAATTAGTATGTGGTGGATACCGTAAGGTCTTTCTGTACATTGGCATCCTGCCTGGTTCTCAAAAAGACCATCTGAGAACATTCTTGAAACTCTCCTGCCTTTTGCTCTTCATGTCTTTGGACTCACTGTGCCATCAGCCCTATGTACCTTCTCTCTCTTTACCCGAGGTGCTATTTAGGCTCCCAACTAACGTGTGGATTCAGAGAGAAGAGCCCACAACACAGTGGTTCAAACAGGAAAGAAGTGCGGCCCTTCTCGTGGAATGGTTTAGCCGTGGCATGTGGTCCACGAAAAAAATAGGACAGGGCCCCAGCTTCCTACTATTTTGTGGCTCCTCTCCATCCCCATAGCCAAAACTTGCTCCCCTGTACTGCAGCCATGTTCAGCCTGGGGCCAGGGCAGCAAGCAATTTTACCTCCATTCACATGCAGTGTGGAATATCAGACTCACCTTCGCCAAGCTGCAAGGGGTGATGGTGACTAGAACGTCAAGCCAGGTGGCAATGTGTCCTGTGGGACCTGCGGGGTGGGGGTGGGGGGACATTTCTACTTAGTGAAGGAGGAAGAGCCCTGAGCTGGGGAAAGCAGCCATGAGTTCGGCCACCTTGCACTCTCCTCTGTGAAGTCTTCCTGCCTCACTTCCCAAGAGGAAGCGGCTGCCCGATTCTGTGCTTCTATAGCCCTCGGTGTGCTGCTCCTTCGTGCCTTGCAGATAACCTTGTCTCTCCAGCCAGCCCTTGAGTGGCTATTTCCTCTTCTGCAAATAATCACTATCATGAGTTCTCACTAGGTCCCAGGCACAGGGCTAAGTGAGTTTTACGTGTGAACTCGTTTGCTCTTCCTACCCTCTTGGGGCTTCCTCCTCTAGAAAATGGGCACACTAGTGATACAGACCCCATGGGGTCGCTGTGAGAATGTCAAGAACTGCTACTGAGATGGGTCATGAGTGCGTACTCAATAAATAGTGATTGCTACTGTTGTGTGAGTGTGGGTTGGTAAATGGACCAATGGATGGGGTTAGTCCGGTTATAAAGGGCATTCCGTGCCTTGCACTGCACACAGCTGAACTGAAAGATTGCTCTTATTCCAGAGCATGGATGCACCTACGGGTGCAAGGCCAGAGGGCTCTTGATAAAGCTAGAAGTGATCTCCAACACAAAAGCCACAGTCTTACACGGCTCCAAAGCTATCCACCTTGCCTCAGGTAAGAACGCCTACTTAACCTATCTAGTCAGAACCATGGCTCAAAGGAGGTGTTGAGCTGTAATATAACTATACTGCTTAGTGTGTCTTCTTAATTAATGGAATTAGAAGGGGGAGTAATTGGCTAGATATCTATAAAAATCTCTAGTATCTGTTCACAAAAAGACCAAGTTCAAATGTGGAGGTTATGTGACTTAGTACCACTACCTAGTGGCAGCAATGGTTTGTTGCAGGGGTAGACTCAACAAGCGAAAGTTGTTTTAATACATCAGACATAACAGAATCTTTACCAAACATTTGGTTTTACCTCTTATTGGTAAATTACCCTCAGGCTATTTCCATTTTCTTAACATTTATTTTTATTTATGTGTGTGTGCTACATGTGTGCCAATGCCCACAGAGGCCATAAGAGGACATCCATTCTCTGGAGCTCCATTCTCTTGTGAACCACTGGATATGGGTGCTGAGAACCAAACTCTGGTCCTCTGAAAGAGCAGCAAGCACTCTTTCTTAACTGCTAGACCATCTCTACAGCCCCTATGTCCATTTCGCTTGGCCATAGCATTCCATAGATCTGTTCTTCACTCCAGGTTATGAATCAGAATGTGTCTCGCAGTCACAAGTCGGTCTCCAAGACGAAAAGCAAGCACTGTGTGTGTGCAGTGTGACTTCAGTTGTGGGACCTACAATAGGAACCACAGCGTTGACTGTCAAATTTGGACCCCTAATTACTGCTTTCTGTGTCCTCAGAAATGGTTAATTTGCTGTAAAAATCAGGTTTCTGTTTGTGCAGCAGACAGCCCGTCACCCACCTGTCAGTGCAGTTACCGGCAGGAAAAACCACCCAGTCTCTTCAAATAGATCAGAGAATGCTCTGGAGCGGGCCTGACAAATTGATCCATCAAGTCCTATAAGTTAGGCAATAAACACATGCCTGTCTAAGCTTCCAGCTAACTTTTTTTGAAAAGCTATTCAACTTCCAGAAATATGAAGACATGGAGGGAGAAACCTGTGTGTTTATCCAAATCAGAAATGCTCACAAAACACTAATATTCTGCAGTAGGTCTTGAGGTTATACCGTTGACTGGGGTGAGGGGGATGAGAGCCCTGGGGCCTGAATCCAGGCCCTCCTATCTGTAGGGCAAGTGCTCTACCACTAAGCTACACTCCTTCCCCATCCCTATCCTGTTGATTTTAATGGAATAAAGTTCACAGATAGGCCTGGTATCTGACACCTGTCATCTCAGCACTCAGGAGCCCTAAAAGCATTCGTACAAATAATATTATATGAACTGAACAGGTTATATTTAGGAACACATATGTATATACATATATATGTATGCAATAACAACTAGTGATCAAAAGAGGTCATGAATTTGAAAGAGAGGAGAGGGGTATATGGGAAGGTTTGGAGGGAGGGGAGGGAAGGGAGAAACGTAATTAAATTATAATCTCAAAAATAAAAAATAAAGAGTTCTTGGATGTATGGTAAGTTCAGGACTAGCCTGAACTATATGAGGCCTTGTTCAGAAAGGGAGGAAGTAGGTAAAGAGAAAGAAAGAAGGAAGAAAGGGAGAAAGAGAGGGAGGGGAGCAGAAGGGAAAAGAAGGGAGAGGAGCAGAGAGAAGGCTTGAGTTCACATACACAAACACACAAACACACTGCCGTGGTATTGGGCTGCAGTAGAGAACCAGTGATGATCCAGCGTGCACTCAAGCATTGCTTGTGCCCTTCACATGGGAACAGCTGGGTGCTATCAGTGAATTCTCTTAAGTGTGCACCTCTGATGTGACAGGTCTCTCCCCGCTCCAAGGTGTAATTACATCAATAGGGCACCTGACAAGTAGTCTCATAATATCAAGAAACTGCAATTTTTGGTTGACTTTGAGCCACTTATTAGAAGAGGAGTTCGCCATCCAATCAGCAGCTGTGTTCTGACCCTGTTTTTAGCATTAAGTTCCCCTCTCACGACACAATCATCTTCATAACCATGTGTCTTCTGACTCCACCATTTATAATTTTCTTTTTTCTTTTTATTGTCTCTGTGTGTGTGTGTGTGTGTGTGTGTGTGTGTGTTGTATACACTTGCCTTAGCATGTGTGGAGGTCAGAAGACAACCTTTCTTCCTTTTTTTAAAAAATTTTATCCTGGTGTGATCAGACAGCCAGGGAATTGAACCCAGTTCCTCCGGAACATCAGTCAGTGCTCTTAACCACTGAGCCATCTCTCTCCTCTCTCATAGGACAAGCTTTCATGAGTCGGTTCTCTCCTTCCACCTTGTTTTTTGAGACACTCTGTCTCCTTTCTGCTTTGCTCTGGACTCCAGGCTAGCTGACTGGAGAGCTTCCGGGAGAGTCTCCTGTCTCCACTTCTCCTCTTGCCAAGGGAGATTACAGGTGCACGCCACCACATCTGGTTTCTAGGTGAGTTCTGGGGATGGGGTTCAGATTGTCCAGCTTGCATGGCAAGCACTTTTACCTACTAAGCCTTCTCACCAGCTGCCGTGTCTTGATTTTCTATGACTTTTATTGATTTCTGCTATTTTTGTCCTCTGTCTCTCCTTTCTCGCCTTCTCCTCTTTAGCTTCCCTCTTTTCTTGCCTCCTTCCCCTGTTCTTTAGTGATAAAGATGGAAGGATTTTTGTTGTTGTTATTTTTTTTTCTCCTAATGATTGGAATCTCTCTTTTTTCAGATCAAGACTAGAAGGAGGAAATGGAACTTAAAAGTCATCTTGGCTTTTGTCACCACCTGGAATTTCATACTGTCCAGGTCAGGTCCCTTGCACC
This sequence comes from Peromyscus nudipes, assembly GCA_902168325.1. NCBI lineage: Eukaryota > Metazoa > Chordata > Mammalia > Rodentia > Cricetidae > Peromyscus > Peromyscus nudipes. Next base: position 17,063 of record CABHPH010000129.1, read on the forward strand.
TCAAACCAGCAGTCTCAGATTGGAGTTCCTCCAGAGAACATGGTCAGAGATCAGCCTGCATGTACTTTGCTTGTATGTGTCTTAAAGTTGAGTAGAAAGTTCTGACCCTCTGGTTGGGGAAAGTGAACCAATTACACATTTGGTGTGCCTGGGGGCTGGGTTAGAGTCCTGCCTCTGCTGGTGACTAGCTTTACAATGGTAGGCTGTCACCGTGTCTGTCCGTTCATGAAATGGAACTTCTCAAAGAAGCTGCTGTTAGCACTGATCAAGGTCCTGATTGCTAAAGCACCTGTACATAACAATGGCTTAGTAAGCGTTTGCTGACAGAGTCTAACAAAAGAGAAGCCCTTCGAGAGTGAGGAAGCAGAGGAAGAAAAATGTGGGATGTGATGGGAGCTTGTACAAGAGCCTTGTGTTTTGCAATTGCCAGAGTGGCCACAGATTCTTCCCTTCCCGTCAAGAGACAACTCTGTGTCCTCACCCTTTGAGGCTAGGTGGCTGTGTGCTTTACTTGGCTTATGGACCACCAGCAAATGTGATGCCGGTAAAGGATGAAAAGTAAGGTTGACCTGTTCTTGACACCTTTGGGAGCCAGTTAGCTGCCACTGTGGGAAGAATCTCAGGCTAGCCTGGTGAGTGGTGAGAGAGACATGGCCCAGACGCCCTTGTCTCCCCAGTCGTCACCTGGCTGTCACTGCCATTTGATTACAAATGCATAAGCACCATGCTATTGCTGCATAATCAATTACCTCTAAAACAGATTTTAAAACTGTCTTCCTCACGGTTTCCCTGGGAGCAGTTTAGCTACATGCTTCAGGGCCAAGATACCACAAGGCTAGAGACAAGTTGCCAAATTGGAGCTAGTATAGTTGCTTCCAGTTGCTCTTCATTGTCAGGCCTAGATGCCCCACCAGAGGGGTTGGTGCCAAGGTCTTTGATGCCCCAACATGGGTCTACCCATAGGGCTGCCCACTTCATGGAAGCTAGCTTCCTCCCAAGTAAGTGATGAGGGTGGGAAGTACTCAACACACAAGGAACAGTCTTTCCTAACCCAACCCTCAGAAGTGATATATCATCACTCCTACTGTTTACTATGATCACAGAGACCAAACACGATACGCAGTAAGACCACATACCGATATGTGAATGCTGTAAACAGAGGTCACAAAGAATAATCTTAAGCCTGGCTTGGTGGCCACAATATATAAGCTTGGCTGAGAGTGTCAGAAGAACCAGCTGGTTGAGTCCAGTTCTAGTCGCCAACCCAAAGCTTATAAATGATGGCATCGCCACTATGTTTCGGAGTAGTTAGTGAAGGCATTGGATAACTACTGCAGATGGCACATGCTCCAGCATCATCTTCCCTTCTCCCACTCACTAACCTGGTCATCCATAATGTGGACCACAGCCCGAGTAGAGTGTCTCTACAGAGACTGCAGATGGCTTGAGTCTGGCTGTTGCAGCTCAAGAAAACTGAAGATGAGCCAGGTCCCTCTTTCTGCCAGCTTCTTCCTAGAGAGAGGTCCTATCTCTCTTCTACCCAGCTCTCCTCTTTCTCTGGAACCACCTCTTTCTCTGAGACTGGACTGGCAAGAGCAGGAAAAAACAGAATAACACTCGTCATACCTGCCCCAAGTGCAGCCATGGCTCAGCACACATATAAGCCTGCTTCAGAGTGTCCAAACTCAAAGGGTCCTCCACAGTGAGCCTCCCTGGCCCCTCATGAAACAGATGGGGAGATATGCCCAAAGTCACACTACACACCCACACACTCTGACTTACCACCCTAGGCTTATTTCTATGAAGTAAAGACAGAACACACTACAAGTCTGGTGACATTTCTGCACAGAAAATGTATTTCTAAATATTGCCCATCTGGGACTCAGAGACTGGCTCAGGGTAACAAGAAAGAACCAGAAATAACAGTAAGGGAAGAAGTGAGCTCACTGCCTGATTACATCCCGTTAGTGGCCATAGTGTGTGTGTGTGTGTGTGTGTGTGTGTGTGTGTGTGTCTTCTCCCTACTCCTTACAAGCCAGGACTCCTGCCTCTTCACATAATTGTGCCACACCAAAGCATCTAGCCCTACCTCTACAGTAGCTCCCTTGTCTACAGATTAATTTCACAGTTACATAAGGTCAGCCAGAGTCTCAAAAGTGTCAAATGGAAAACTTCTGCAAATAAACAATTTGTAAGTTTTAAATTGTGTGTTGCTGTGTAGTGTGATGAAACTCCATATTGCCCAGCTCTGTCTGGCTGTGAATGGGTTCTCAGTCCCTCGGATCCACACTATATAAGCTATAAACCTATGACCTAGTCGCCATATTGGTTACCAGATTAACTATTACAATATCACAGTGCTGTGTTTACAGAGTCCTTACTTTACTTAACAATGGCCACAGTGAACAAGGGTAGTGATGTTGGCGATTAGGATATGCCAAACATGAGCTATAAAGTGCTTCTATCAAATAAAAAGCTGAATGTTCTTAGCAAGGAGGAAAAAAAACCTTAAACTAAGGTTGCCCAGATCTGCAGTAAGAATGAATCTTATATCTATGAAATTGTGAAGAAGAAAAAAAGAAATACGTGAGTTTAACTGTCGCATCTCAAGCAGCAAAAGTATAGCCACGGTGTGTGGCCAATGCTTACCTAAAATGGAAAAGGCATTGAATTTGTGCATGTACAGGAAGAGATATAGCGAATGTGAGTTTCTGTGCTCTCCATAGTTAGGGCATCCACTGGAGGACCTGGATTATACCCTGCCCCCACGGATGAGAGGTGAGGCTACTGACTTCCCAAGAGGCCCTATCAGTATGAATATCTGAACCCAACTCCCCAGAATGGATCTTGGCATCTCTGAGCACAAAGAAACTTTCTCCTGAGCTGCTGAGCCATACTCTCTCCATGACAAGTGGCCATTCAGCCTCTGCTTACAGGTTTCCAGTGACCAGGCATTTATTGATTAGAAAGAGTTTTGAGAGAGACCCACCTCAGTTCAAATCTTAGCTCTGTAACGGACTGCCGTGTGACCTTTAATAAGTCATTTGACCTCTTTATACCTACAATTCCTCCTCTGAAAAACAGAAGTAATTCCTTCTGAACAGGAATTACTGTTTTACAGTAAATTCATTTTAAAAATATGTGCAATATTCATAGAAAATCATCAGTGTATGATAATTAATAAATAGAAGTAGACCAAAGCTGGATGGGCACAGAGATCCTGTCCCTTAGTTCTGCCTGCTTCCTGCCTAGACACCCTAGCCCACCAAGGCAGTCTACTGGACATCTACAATGCCCCAGAGGTCTCTCCTACTCCCCGATTCCATGCCACGCACTTGTCCATGCTCCAGCATTTAGGCTACTATTTCGTTGGGAAGCTGGAACCTGGAACAAACCGAAGTCAGCAGATAGTAAATGTGAAATCAGGAAAGAGCAGGCCATTTGAGTGGGAAAAAAATGCAATACTGTGGAGCAAGGGAACTCTGCCAGCATGCAGCTCATCTTTCACAAAGCAAAACGAATTTGCAAGCAAGTTATTGAGTGTGAGAAGTTGTCAGAAAGAAAAGGACAGGAACTGGGATCTCATTATACCTTCCCATTGTCGGTCAATATATAAACCCCCACAAGAGCCCTCCATTTCTGGCACTTACCCTGTGGTTTATTTTACCAGTGCTTAAACAGCTCCAAGGCCTTCCATAGCCTTGTTGGTAAGGTCCCACATACTCCCAACAGGAAAGGCTATTGTGAAGTTAGCCCGGGCTTCAGTAACTCCTCCCTGATGTCTTACCAAGGTTCCTGTCCCACCAACCACAAGGGCCAGTTCCATCCCTTGCTGGTTTTCTAAACCCTGTCCACACCTTTGTAAACAGCACCTTTAAACTTTCTCCAGGCTGGTGAAATGGCTCAGCAGTTAAGAGTACTGGCTGCCTTCCTTCTCTCTTTTCAGAGAACTGGGATTGGATTCCAAACACCCATAATACAGCTCACAACCATCTATAACTCCAGTTCTAGGGTATCTGATGCCCTCCCTCTTCTGGCCTTCTCAGGTACCAGGCATATATGTTGTACACAGTCTTACATGCAGGCTATCTTAGTTGGGGTTTCTATTGCTATGAAGAGACACCATGACCACGGCAACACTTATAAAGGAAAACATTTGATTGAGGCTGATTTACAGTTTCAGAGGTTTAGTCCATTGTCATCATGGTGGAAAGCATGGCGATGTGCAGGTAGACATGGTGCTGGAGAAGAAGCGTGAGTTCTACATCTGGATAAGCAGGCAGCAGACAGAGAACTAGCTTGAGCTCAGGAGACCTCAAAGCCTACCCCCACACACAATGACACTCCTTCAACAAGGCCACACCTACTCCAAAAAGGCCACACCTCCTAATAGTGCCACTCTCTATGGGCCAAGCATTCAAAAACATGAGTCTTTGGGGGCCATACCTATTCAAACCACCACACAGGGCAAAACATTATACACATAAAAGTTTTTAAAATAAAATAATAATGTTGTAGGATATTTGTACACTGTGTGAAAACATATTGCTGTGATTGGTGTAATAGTAAGTTGAATGGCCAATAGCTAGGTAGGAGGTGTTTAGTGGGATTTCCAGGGAGAGAAAGGAAGAGGGGGAGGAGTCTAGGCATATGAGAGAGACCAAGAGACAGGAGAGGAAACAGGAGGTGCAAGATGGAAGAGAGTTAATGCCATGCGATAGGAAATAGATTAATATAAGTGGGTTAATTTAAGTTATAAGATCTAGTTAGGAACAAGCCTAAGCTATAGGCTGAGTTTTCATGATTAATAAGAAGTCTCCATGTCATTATTTGGGAGCTAGCTGGCAGGACAGAAAAAGATTCAGTACATAATAATAATAATGGGCTGGAGAGATGGCTCAGAGATTAAAAGCACTGGCTGTTCTTCCAGAGGTCCTGAGTTCAATTCCCAGCAACCACATGGTGGCTCATAATCATCTATAATGAAATCTGGTGCCCTCTTCTGGCGTGCAAGCATACATGCAGGCAGAACACTGTATACATAATAAATAAATAAATAAATCTTTAATAATAATAATAATAATAATAATAATAATAATAATAATGAACTATTTCTCTCCATACATAGAACAGGCCACTTTAAGGACAGAAAGTTGATCAGCAGTTACCCTGGGTGAGCAGGCTGGAGGACGGATGGAGAACTAGCAGTTCATAGATGAGAGCTTTGGCCGAGTAAGAAGGGACAGTTCTAGGGAAGAGAGGTCATGGTGGTGCACAGCACTGCAACTGTACTCAGTACCGCTGAAACTTAAAAACTATGATGATCTATTTAGATGTGTTTCTTTTTCTGTGCTGGAGTGCTGTGATCAGATTCAGCACCTCCAGCATGGTAAGCAAGCATTCTACCACTAAACTATATCCCCAGCCTACATGCGTGTATGTGTGTTCATGTTCATGTGTGTTCGTGTGTGTGTGTGTGTGTGTGTGTGTGTGTGTGTGTGTGTGTGCCTACTACAGCACATGTGTAGAGATCATCAGGCTTGTGTATCGAGGGCTTTTACCTGCTGAGGCAACTCAACAGAGTCCTTGTTACTGTCTTCTGAAACCCACCTACATTAAGCAACCTGAGCATCCTCCAGTCCCTGCCTGCCACTGTTTCCAGGAGACTCTTCTCCAATAGGTCCCAAGTTCCTAAACCCTGGACTCAAGAAGCTAGCTGGAGACCAGGCAGGGGATCGGACCCCATGGAGACCATTCCCATTGAGCCATGAAAACTCAATCTCCTGTATAATGGAAGAAATTGTTCTGTTCCCCAAGATGTGCATATTGAAACTCTAACCCTCAGTGTAAGGATATTTGGAAGGAGCCTTTGGGAGGTACCAGGATTAGTTTAGATGATGAGGTAGGGTCCCCAAGATGGGATTCATAGAAAAAGAGATGTGATGTCTTCTCCCCACCCCTTCCTTTCTTCCCTTCCCTTCCTTCTTCCTCTTTGCCCCCTTCTCACCTTCTCCCTCACCCCCTTCCTGTCTCTCTTCCCAAGATGAGGACATAGGAAAAAAACCAACCATCTGCAACCCAGGAAGAGAGCCCTCCCCAGAGCCCAGACATGCAGGCAGCTGGCACTTTGATCTCTGTGAGAAAACACATTTCTGTGTGAGCCACTCAGCCAATGGCATTTGTCACAGTGTCACCCAGCAGAGACTGAGGCTCTGGGACAGTGTGTTCTTTTGGAGTCACACACATACCTGGGACAACTCTGCAAGCCTGGCTCCAGACCAGGGTCTCCTGGTCTCCGATTCACACACTGACTCCAGGCCCCCACACACCTGGGGAGTCAAGAGAGACAGCTTTACTCTGCCAGTGTCTGCATGACCTAGGGCAAGTCTGTCCACCCTCTGGGCCTCAGTTTCCCCCTTTGTACAATGAGGAAGTTAGCCAGCAGTAATCAAACTTTTTTTTCCCCTAACTGGCAGGATCTGTCTTCAAAATAAAACATTACAGAGAAAGCCAAAATTAAAGCAAAATAAAATCATGGCTGCTTTGGTTGGGAATAGGGTTGGAGGCTGGATCTCCCCTCCCTGCATCCTCAACCCTGGTTATGAGCCAGCTCTACTTCTGAGGAACGCTAGAGTTCTCTGAGGCCCACTTTGACAAACCCTGCCTTAGAAGGTCCTCCAAAGCTCCCCAGGTTCTGGCAGGGTGTGATAGGAACAGTGCTGAGCACTTGAGTTCATTTTTTGTCAACTTTCCTTAAGGAATGACAGAATCCCCTGAAAGGATCCACAGCCTCCTGGGTAGAGAGCACATTGGGGCCCAGGCCTGAAGACCACCAAATGGAGACTTGCTCCCTGTAATACCCTGGAGCAACAGGGACTGCTGAGCCCTTATGCCTGCCTCTGCCTGGGAGAGAATCTTGTTCTTCCCTAGCCCAGGGAAGCCTGCTACTTCCAAACACAAGCTGTAGGCCAGGCTGGGGCCAAGAGCAATATTTTGTCAGTGAGTCTATTAAGAAAATAATGGAATAAAAGAAGCCACCATCATGAAGTGATGCACAAGCTTCCCTTCCATCTGCCCTAGCCTGACCAAGACTGAAACGGCCCTTCCAGATTGGGCACGCAGCCAAAGGCTTTAAATAATCATTAAAAATGTGTGTGTGATTTATCACTGGGGACAGGCTGGCATGGGACTTCGAGGCAGCCGCTCACTCAGCTTCGCAGGCACAGCAGTCCGTCCGACTGGGCCACTTCCTCCTCAGTGCTGGTTTGTGGAGATGGGTGTGGCCACCCTCCTCCCTACAGGTGACCCCGGTGCTGTCAAGATTCCCAAGGAAGGGAGGATCTAGCTGTAAATGTTCTTACTCCCTTCTGGCAAGGAGAAAGCAAGTCATGACGACATCTAATGTCCCCTGAGTGTGTAGGACCCTTGCCAGGCACATTTCAGGAATTACCTCATCTGATGCTCTGGACTATCAGGATGGCTGTGTTCATATTAGCCTGGGAAAAATGGAGAAACGCAGGTGTAGGTAACTTGCTTGATGAGAGGCAGCAAAGTAGGCTTTCAAACCTAGTATGCTTGCTTCTTGGATCCTTCACTCGGGCTCCATGGGGTCCCCTAGAGGATAGGCCTTCTCTCCTGTCTTCACTTTGGGATTCCCAGTTACCTTCCACCTTGGTGACCTATAGACTTCTGTGCAAAGACAGCCCTATAAGCCTCCCATGGGCCCCAATTCCATTTGTCACTTACATACTGTAGGGAGAGATAAAAATCCCACTGGCTCTCCCCTCCTCAAGACTTTTCCAGCAAGGTCTTTTCCTCAGCCTCTGCTGAGGCCTAAGGAATCATTACAGATCGATTCCTGGTGGCCTGGGGGGTGGGGGGATGATTCAGTCAGTAAAATGCCTGCCATTCAAATGTGAGGACCTGAGTTCAAATCTGCAACACCCACCTAAAAGCTGGGCATGATGGTGCAGGTCTGTAACCCTAGTGGTTGGAGCACAGAGACGGGCAGCTCCTGGGAGCTCATTGGCCTGCCAGGCTCCAGGTTCAGTGAGAGACCCTGTCTCAAAAAAGAAGGTGGAGAACAATCGTAGAAAACACTCAGTGTCAACCTCTCACCTCCACACCCACGTGCACACATGCGCACAGGCACCTGGATGCACACATGCACGTGTTCACATGAACGTGTACGTACACACACAGACACAGAGTGCCTGGTCCCATGCACATGGCCTAAGAGGCCAGAAAATAGACATCCTGATCCTAACTCTCCTAGGCTTTCTCACAGGCTTGGGGGAACCCCTCTCCCCTCCGGGTTTCACTCTTCTCTTCTGAAGGGTGATTGTGAAATGCTCTTTTACCTCCCAAGGCTTTGTCGGGAAACTGAAGTGGGGAATGTACTACGCGGGGAGAGACCTGCAAGTCAGAGGGTGTGAGCCTGGAGGAGGAGTCTTACGGCTTTGCTTATTTTCCAGGTGCCAGTGAGTTCCCTCACATTCTGGGCCGTTAGGCTGAGCTGGGCTGAAGACTGTAGATCTCACCGCCGATGTGGCTGCACTCAGAGAGCTGAGGCCTGGTCCCCACTCCGTTCTCATGTGCTCTCCTCTGGGTGTCACTGCCCCTCTATTATCATTTTCTGTTTATAGGCCAGTTTCTACCGTGGGATCAAGAGATTCTTAAGGACTCCTGCTGTGGCTGCTTCTAACCCTGTGCCTCCACCTTTTGCCCTTGCTCCCGCACAAGCCACGGACTCTGTGGATGGATGGATGGATGGATGGAATGATAGGATGGACAGATGCAGGAGTGATAAGGGAGAGTGATGCTCACCCCATGACCCCACTCTGTCTCCAAATGCTTCTACTCCAGAAATTCTTCCAGTCACCCTCTAGGGAGGTAGTGATCTCTTTGTCACCAAAAACAGAGGCGAGAAGCCATGAAGCATGTCCAGTGACACTCCCACCCGAGGAGCCCTGGAACTTTCCATCACTCTGACTCTCCTTAAGCCCCATGGACCCCCATCCGCATCACAACTGTGGCTTGTGGCTCTGATTTCAGCATTATACAGCTCCCCTCTAGCTGGCCTCTCTTCATGGCCCGGTAGAGCAGCCTCCTACTTCTCTCATTGGGCTCTCAAAGGCTAGCTCAGCTAGCCACCCAGGAGGCAGTCTTCAGAGCAGAGACCAGGCCATGCCTGGACACTCCCCACTTGGACTCTGTACAGCCTCAGAGTCTATCATTAACCTACCTTCCACCAAGCAGTCTGGGGCCAGTGCTGGGAACAGCTATACACAGAAAGCAGGAGCCTTCCCCTGACAGTGAAGGGTCAAGTGTTCAGATGACATCATGAAGGCAGCATGGACACAAGCCATGTCCTTGAAGAGGAGTGACCTCGAAGGGAGTGGGAACCCAGGAGCTTCAGTGCAGGTGAGGGATCCAGTTAAACTACAGCATGAATCCCATCCCTGGAACTTCCTGTGTGACTTCAAGCAGGTAACTCTAATTCTCAGGGCTTGTTATCTGTCCAAGGGGCTATTGTGGGTATTCAATAGGGAAGTGTGGGTAATTTGCCTAGAGAATCTGAGCAAAAGATGCCAGCGTTAGTCTGAAGGAGAGTGATGACAAACGAGGAGCTATAGATGGAATGCTCATAAGACTCAGAGAAGAGGGGAAGAGGACACCAGAGATTGCAGAAGGCTTCCTGGAGGAAGAGCACTGGAGCTGGGCCTTGAAGGAGTAAGACTTCAATAGAAGAAAGGGAGTGATGGGCACTAGAGGGCAGGACATCAGCAAAGGCCCCAAGCTGAGTGAAAGACACTCGCCCGTGTAGCAGAATCCCACGGGCACCAGAGAATTTACTGAGCTTTGCACTAACTAAATCATGGAGAGAACACTTCTCCCTCAGTCTCACCATCTGTATAATGAGACTGCCAGAGTCCAGGAACTTCTGTGCCCCCAGCCCTCCAGGACATTTCATTCTGCAGGACCTAAGCTCCCAGGCTCCTAAGTGCTTCCACATGTCAACCCTGACCTGCAGGGCTCCTTATCTTTGCCTGCACAACATGGCCAGCCAGCTCTGCTTCCGGGCTCTGGATGGCGTCCCTGTGGTCCTGGAGCAGACATCTATCTCAGGACCACTGGACACTATGCCCAGGCTCCATCAGAAATAAGCCTGCCTAGGGTGGTGGTCGCACCATCTACCTCTTCCTCCTCTTGCCTCAGCAGTGCTGAAAGCAACATAGGTTTGTGTGGGGTCTGCAGGGTGCAGGGAATGTTATCATTTTCAGGGAACTCCATGTCCCAGGCTTACTGCTTATTCTGGCCCTTATCCGAGGATGCTGCAGGCATTATTGGTGAGGTCTCCCTCCTGCTCTCAACTACCCAGGGCTCCCAGTTCTAAAGAGGTGTCAGGTTTCAGAGACATGAACTGAGTTCCTGAAGGGGCAGCAGCAGCCTCTTTGACTCTTGGAGCAGAGAGACTGGCAAGCTGAGGGTCACTCTCTCTCAAGTCCCCTGACCCTCACCTCTACAGATGGCAGGCATTTGCCTTTCAAGCTAGAATATGAGAATACTAGAATCTTAGCACCTGAGAATTCAAGAATCTTCAAGCAGATAGAATCTGGGGCCGTCAATAGCTAGGAGGTTGTTGAATCTTATACTTCTAGAATCCTGAAATTCTAGACTCTCATAATTAGATCATGCATACAGAGAAGAGATAGGACCTGTCCCTTCCTGGCTGTGTGACACTGAGCAAGTGATCTAACACTTCTGTGTTCTATTTCCTCATCTGTAAAATGGGGCTATGCTACTTCCCACTTCTTAGAGCTGTTGTGTGAACCTAATGAGCTGACATGTGCACATCCTGGCACATGGACTTCAGGCCTGTGGTCACAAAGTACTGGGTTCTGCCAGCAACCAGCATGCACTTGAACAAGGAACAAGGGCTCCCCAGAGGATTCAACCCATGAGATCCTGAGCAGGAGCCCACTGACACCAGGCCTCAACTTGCACAAAAAAAAATGAGTTTTATTTTAAGCTTTAAGTATGTAGTAATTCATTATACATCAATAGAATACCTTCCAGCCAGAACCTCAGGCCCCTTGCTACAGTCTGTTGGTTGAAGGAGTCACAGCAGGTGAGTCCAGATTCAGTATGAGTGGGAACTTCATAGGGAACTTGCACACCAGGAGTTATGATACATAGTGAATCATTTTTGGATACCATCAAAGCACCATCAATTCCTCAAGGCTAGATCCCACCTTAACCCTGTGTCTGGCTGTCAGCTTTCTGGAAGATAAAATGTACTGCTACATTAAGAAAATTGTTTCATAGGGTAGCTGTGTATGATATCAGAACTGAGCCCTCAATGCTGAAGTCATCATCTATTCAAACCAAGTGTGTTCTCCCTAGAAAGATTCATAGGGGCTGCCTAGCTTAACCCTCTACAGTGAGGCAAGCTGAGCTCTTCAGAGGGATAGAGATTTCCCAGTGTCCCACAGCAAGCCAGAGCCAGGGTGGAGATCAAGTATCTGGATGCCCAGCCTCCAGATCAGCTCAGATAATGCAAACTCTATGCTTTGTACCTAAAGGAAGAAGTCCCCCCCCCAATGCCTTCACTCCTGAAGGGAACAGGTGGAGTGGAGAGGCTTGCCACACAGAGCAGCAGAGACACGGGACTCTGGAGGACAGGTGAGCACCAGGAGCCACATTGCACACTGGACATGATATGTCCTGATTCCCCCTGGCTCACTCTGGAATCCAGGCAAATCACTTGTCTCTGTTCCTCAGCAGGAATGAGAGTGGTGTCCAGCCAGACAAGCATAGTAAACCCAGAAATGTCCTGTGGAGAGCACCAAGGGTTGGTTTCCAGGGCAGTTTTTTCAAGGGTACTCTCAGTGCCTGGTTTACTGTTCCTCTCTCTGCAACCAGGAGCCCAAGTCTCCTGCCACCTCTGACCCTAGTCCATCTTCTGCATCTCCAGTGAAAAGTGCCAGAGACCCCTGATTGTCCTGTCTAAAACAATGTCTGCCTTCCTGCTCTGTGGACTTCTATTTTTCCTAATAACCCTTCACAATCCAAAAGTATCCTAATCATTGGCTTGTTTGTTCAGCATTTGTTTCCCCTGCTCGATGATCAGCTCTCTAAGCATAAGGACCTGGGTGTTGCTCACCACCATATTCGAGGAATCTAACACATGGCAATGTTTGTGCTGAACAAAGGAATGGGTGAGTGGAATTGAATGGGGTTAGGGACAGAAGAACTTCAGTGCTGGTCCAAGCAAAGATTGTATCTGAGTCCCCAGTCTGTAAAGTGAAGAGCACAAGAAATTGCCCTGAGCTCACCCACACTGACCCCTCTCCTCTTCATCCTGATTGCATGCAGAAACTGGACTCCTCACTGGGCATGAAGGGACAAGTTGCCGAAAAAGTCTCGAGATGATAAGTATTTTGAAATAAGTAAGATCAGTAAGTGTAAATCTTGCTTATTGATCTCTTCAAGTTTACTAAAAGCATATATTTATGCCTCACCCCAGAGTTCCTAACCAGTATCATTTTTGGATGAGTGGAAGTTTGATGGATGGCTGAACTATTTGATGAATTGAAGATGGATAGTGGGTGAAGGGAGGATGGATGGATGGATGGATGGATGGATGGATGGATGGATCGATGGATCGATGGATGAACGGATAGATGGATGAGCCAGTAGATGAAAGGAGGAAGGGTGGAAAGAGTGTTGATGGATGAGTGGTTAGTGGGTAAACAGATTCGATTTACTGTATCTTGAACTCTCCAGAGTCATGGAGCAGAGGAAGCAGATGTGTTCTGTGGCCCTACAGGACAGAGCTGAGAGCCCTAAGTCAAAGCTACAGCAAAGTAATCTTTAGCTCATTATAAGCAGAAGATTGCTATCACTGGACGTGTCCCACCCATGATGGGAGGCAGGGAGCAGGAAGGACCCAGATGTTGATTGAAAGACTGAGCTACAGTGATCTTTTCCCCCTCAGACTAAGAAACTGTGGGGTTCTAGAGGACTCCGAGGAAACTTTCTGCCATCAAAGTTTGGGTTGTCTGGGCCCTCACTCTCCACCCTAGGACTTGGGTGATCTTTACCTGAGGACAGGGTCAATGACCGTGGACTACATTGTGAACATTTATGAAGTATTGCTCCTGACAACTCAAGGGGTTGAGACTGCTTCTCACCCCACATCTGGCTGCTTTCCCCACTTCGGCTTGCTGCCTATAATGTAGTAACACTAAAATTTCAGAATCTTAAACAACCCAATTTAAATGATTACCCTCTTGATCTTCATTGGTACCATGTACAAAAGAACATAGCAATATCTTCACAACATTGTTGGGAAAGTTAAATAAAAGAATGTACAGCCCGCCTTGTAGCTTGCTGAGCATGTTAAAAGTCTTAATAAATGACAATATCAAAACTGATATTGGCTTTAACATTGCTGTTAATATGAAGATCCACTTCTATGTTTGCATTCCTATTTGTTAGTGGTATTACAACAGCATACCATTATATCGCATGGTCTTATTGTAGATGTATTACTCTAATACCATGGACTCATAGACACTTGAAACAGCATATTACTCAAAACTGACCTTTTTAGAAGCTTAGGACATTGGAATGACCATATCTTAGAGCCATGGAAAATTGAATCTGGCTACTCTCACATCAGGCAGAATCTCTGAGTCCTAAATCCAGTCAGTCCAATAGCCCAGGACAGAAGCCTTTCTCTGGTGTTCTTCATCCCACAGCCCCAGGCCAAAACACTCTTTGGGACCACCTGGGGGGTTCCAGCTGAACCTCTTGGCCCCATACTCCTATTCACAGACAACCCAGAATCCCAGGAATTTGTGACCACAGTGAGTGGGAGCCACTGATTGGGCCTGGAGGATGATGAAATATGGAAGCTTCCAGAGTTAGCCTGGTGGGGAAGGCCACATTTTCTGTGTCATGTTCTATTGCACGCCAATCAATTACAGTGCGCCCTATATAAACACATCATGAGAGCTTTGACAGGGGGCCGGGGTGAAGTTGGGTGTCAGGGTAAAACAGGGGATAATAAAATCACTGGAGATTTATTCCTCTAAATTGGAAACTTCATGCTTACACCTGACTAAATCATCAGGCTGAAATTGGAGCCGACTCCCACGGAAAACACATGTAACCTTATCCCATCTTTGTTTAACAGCGACCCATCAAGCCGCTGATGGATTCTACAGATGCATAAGCATCCTCCTTCAGCTCCCTGAGTTGTGGGGGTCTCAATCAGACCTGTCTTCACTGTGCCCACCCTATTCTCTGGTGGCTTTTCCAGGATTGGCCAAAGGGGCCTTCTTAAAGGTGGCTGGCTATGTGGGTCTCCATCCCCTAAAAAGCTCCCCTGGCTCCCATCATGAATTTACACCATGTGTGCACCAACAATCTTCCCATGAAACTGTTCTGGAAAAGGGGAGTGCTGCTACATAATAGGAGAGGCAACCAGGACATCAAGACATAAGTTGTCCATCCCAGCTCCAAGTCACCGGTCTGAGAAAGCCCCTACAAACAGTCAGGGAGACTTAGCCTGTCTCTTCCCTCACAGAACTTACCTGAGGATGTGGTAAGCTGATGGATTGAAGGTGCTTTATAATTTATACATGTGTGGTTTATATTGTTTAATCTTCCATTTGAATTATGAAACACTATATGCAGTCCCAGGAGGTGGTGTGAAGTTAGCCAACCTCTGCCGAGGAGTCTTCCGTTGTCAGGAGTTAACAGCCAGAGTCGGAAAGACTCTAAAGGGACTCTAACCATTAAGTCCCTACCCCATCTGTGATCTGTGTGCTGGGCCCGGGGCTGGAAGAGCATAAAACAAGATTCTGTTTGATCCTCACATCACAGGTAAGAGATGACAAATTTAGAGGAGATCAGAGAGTTTTTTGTGACTTTCCCAAATCACACAGCCAAGAAAAGTACCAGGGTGTCCCTCTTCATTTGCTGACCCGCTCCCTCCCAAGTTCATTAAAATGTACAGCGAGAGCTCTATGGTGTCTGAGAGAGAAAAGGTGAGCAGTTATGTTCCAACCTTCCCCAGACCCCTCCCTTCAGACCCATGCAGTCTTCCACTCACCAACACTCACCCAGGTGCACACCGCAGGTAGTCAGTGGCTGGGAGGCTGCCTCGGGAAGTTCCTTGCTCAGAAGAGGGCCCTAGACTCACATCCCAGGCTTATACCTCCACCGTCGCCTCTTCGGCAGGATAGGATGGGGTGGGGGAGGGGAGGAGGAGCCCCTGTGTCATTTTCAGCAGCAGTCAGCAGAGCCTTACAAAGTGCAAGATGGCTTTTTTAGCCCAGCATAAGGATCTAGTTAAAAACCAATAAATCAGCAGTGAAATGTGCATAGCAGCCTTCTCCGTAAAATCAACATGGCTTGTGCCTCTGCGGGGAGCCTTCTGACTGCCGGCTGAAGCCTGGGGCGCGGGCAGCGTCCTCCTCCGTCCCGCAAGAGTCTTGGGGGTGGGGGAATCTCTTTTGCCCCTAGACGAGGAGAGTCAGGCAACCCAGAATGCCGCCGAGGAGGTGCCTGGACTGGAGATCCCTAGACACAGACATGCCAAGAGGCGTGTGAGCAAGGCCCAGACCGCCCTCGACCTCCTCCTCCCGACACGGAAAATCGAATTAGGAGACAGCCCGGCTGGGACTGGATGAGATGCGAGCGCCGGGCGTCTCCCCAGCGCCGAATCCGACCGCCAGCTGCAGGGAGGGCGCGGGATCCCTTGGCGCAGGCGGTCCCGGAGCCCTGTTTTCCCTCGGGTCGGTATTTAATATCTGTAAAACTGCCACTCGGATAGCCAAGGTAAACAGCGTCCCCGGCAGTTCAAAGGTGAGCGCGCCCCAGCGCTTTCCCTTGGGCTGCGCCGCCAGCGCCGCATCTGTGCGCCCCGCGCCGCGTCTCCCACGCACGCTCCAGATTTCTCATTAAAACCGGCGACTGTGTCAACAGCGCGGCCAGGGCTCCAGAGCTGGAAAAGCCATTTTGCCGCCCCACCTGGCCCCGCCAGGCCACTGCCTCTTCGCCGCTCCCTAGCGAGTCCCGGGAGGGTCCCCAGAGCGCGCGCGCTGTCGGACCCGGGCCAGGCCACCCAGCGGCAGTGCGAGCCCACCCGGCACCCGCCCAGGCGGCGGCAGCCCGACAGGCGAGAGCGCTGGCAACCCTCTGGCCTCCACTGGTGACTCGCACCCAGCTCCGAGAGGGCATTCTCTGTCCTCTGTCAGGCAGGGTTCCTTGCAGAATCTGCCTGACAGCTGCAACCCCAGACACACCTGGCCAGGTGTGTTCCCTGTAACTCCTTATCGTCATGCTGATCCACAGCAGAGTATTAGGCCCTTGCTAGCAATAAGATTGCCTGAGGAACAGAGTAAAGGGTGCTCTGAAGAGGGGCTGTACTCCCTTGCAGTAGGACCAGACTCCAGGGCCAGAGGGAAAGCCAACAGCTGGCAATAGAGTTCAGACCCAGCTGTGACACACAGGATGCTTGTGTTGCTCCGCTAGAAAACGTAGAAGCACTGGGGGCTGGAGAGATGGCTCAGCATTTGCGGATTTGCAGCTCCTTCCAGAGGACCCTAGTTTGGTTCCCAGAACCCACTTAAGGCTGTTCATACATGCCTCTAACTATAGCTCCAGAGGGTCTAACACCCTCTTCTGACTTCTGTGGGCACCCATACACAGAGATATTCACACCACACACACACACACACACACACACACACACACACACACACACACACACACACACAATTAAAATTTAAAATAGGGAGGCTGGAAGGGCTCCTCAGGGCTTAAGAGCACTGGCTCCCCTTCCAAGGGACCAGGGTTCAATTTCCATCACCTACATGGCAGCCCACAACTGTCTGTAACTCTACTATCAGGGGATCTGGTGCCCTCTTCTGGCCTTCCCCAGGCACCAGGCGTGCATATGGTACACAGACGTACATGCACATGGCACACAGACATGCATGCAGGCAAAACAACCGTAAACATAAAATATTTTTTAAATAAATAAATGTAAAGAAAATAAAGACAATAATAGAAAGATAATGGCACTCCCCACCTCCTCCAGCTCCTGAGACTCAGAACTACTCCACACAGTAGTTATTCTTTCATCAGCCTGTATTTATTTATTAAGGCCCGTTTGCATAGGGCCATGAAAGAAACAGCTGGTGATCCAGGGGGAACCTGCAAGGGAGGAAGACAGGAGGCTGACTGTCAGGGAAGGAAAGTGGAGGGGGCTGACTGGGTGCTCCAGACTAGGCCCCTGGGAAGGGAGACACAGCTGTGGCTGAAAGATGAGAGGGCCAAGGCAGTTGAGAAAGTGTTCCAGGACTTGACTGGGCCTGAGAAAGAGAGCAGTGAGGGATGACAAAGACACACAGAGACGGAAGTGGGGCCAGTGGAGGGAGGGAAACTCTCAAGGAGCACTCCTAAGTCCTGGTGTTCGGTGTTTATGTGTTTTTGCTTGTACACATGCTTTTTTTTTCTTTTGTTTTACAGGGGAATGTGGGAACAGAGCCCCCAACAAGTTATGCAGCCGATTCTGGCATTTGTGAAAATCACAGTGGTCAGCACATCTGAATGCAACGGATGAGCCTCATCCTGGATCTCCCTGCCTGCTGAGTATGTGAGTTTGTATGTATGTAGGTATGTGTATTTGAATGTGCCCTAAGATGTGTACTCACATGTATGCATGCTTAAAATGTGTTTGTCCACTTATGTATATACATACTGTCTAGATCAGCATTTGTATATGAATATGAGTGTGTATGTACCTGTGTATGCAGCTGTAATAGCAGGAATAAAGATGCGTGCATTTACCTTTGCACAAGCATCTATAATTGTCCCTGTACATCTGTGTATATAGCTTGTGTTCCCACACTCTTCAAAAAACATATAATTCTCACTCTCGTACTTCTATGACAGGGGTGTAGGGCTGGGAGAGCTGACTGGGTCCCAACCTTAGCTTTCATCAAGGCCAGATAATCCCCACCGGCATGCCATGCCCAGAACTCCAAACCTCAGCCTCCATTCCTCCCATTTAAATGGTTAATATGATCCCTCTCCCCATAGGAAGACACTGACTGTCCCCTGAAGAATCCACCCTGATCCTTCCTCTCTCCAGCTTCCCCAGGCCTCTCAAACTGACCATTGTGAGCCAACAGTTTTAAAACAAAAGCTAAAAGAAAGAAGATCAAATTGTCACACACAGTAGAGACAAGGGTGCATGGTGACACAGTTGTTTTGGGGGTGTGTCAGAGAGTGCTGGTGACCCAGGACTGAAAGCAAATGTCAGGGTAACTGAGTTGAGGTCAAGAGTGCAAAAAACATGCTCTCTCCCTCTTTCCCACCTCCTGGCCTTCAACTTAGATTTGGAAACTCTCACAAATCACTCCTCGGGAAGCCTCACTTCTCCTCCAGCTACTGCCCCCTCCGAGGTCTCCACCAGCAATCTTCGTTAGACTGTTGTCTACACTAGGCACCACCACCTTCTTCCTGCTCATCCACTGAACCAGGACAGCTGTAAACCCAAGCAACCTTCCCACTGGGCCTGAGGACTCAGCCTCAACACCTGGAGGCTTCCCTGGTTCCCACTTGCCTCGTTCCTCTGCTTTTCTGTCTCTGTTGGCCACCCTCTCCATCTCTCCTGAAGGCTCTTCTGTTCCTGCCCTGCTCTGAGTGTGGGCCCTCCTCAGTTCTGGCCTCCAGACCCTCTTTTCTAGTCTTGGTAAAAGGGAATCGGGTCCAGATGAAGACACTACCTCAGGATCTCCATCCTGTCTCTCCCTACCCAATCACATCTCTGCAAGCTTTCCAAGAGTCCTCTGAGGTGGCATGGCCCAAAGGAGCCTAGTTTCTTCCTGCTCCTTTCCTGGTGTCTTCATCTCTGTATGGGTCCCTCTGCCCTGTACATCACCTAAACCAGAGCCCTGGTTTATTCCTGACCCAATCTCAGCATCCAGACACCCCCTCTTGACATCCTCACTGGACCTTCACTTATGCCCAGAGGTTTCTAAGGGCTCTGAAGTCATCTCCCAGAAGTCATCTCTCCTTGCTTTTTTGGGAAGCTCTGTAGTCTCCTTCCTCCACTGATGGAAGAAGGTCCAGCTGCCATACTCTCAGAGAGGTGGCCTCATGGGGTTGTCCTCCATCTCTAGCACCTCTGACTGCTCTAGTTCTGCCTGGTGCTCTTTGGGCTGGTGACCCATGACCAGCTGGCCCCTCAACTTTCTCAGCTAAATGCTCTCACTCTCAGGTTCCTTTGGCCAACACTGACTGATCCAGAGTACCCCAAGCTCACGTTCAAAGACTCAGACCCGCCCCAGCTGCTAGTCTCCATAAATGAGGATTAGGTGGCCCCCTTTGAGGCAGACGGGTGGGCTGTGAGAAGAGTTGGTTTGGTATAGATTTTATGACAGGATCACATTTCGTCATCAGACCCCCCTCTGAAGCCAGCCAAGGGCAGGTCAGGGGCAGGGGAGTGGGAACCTGAGCTCTCAGTCAACCCAAAAGTCAGGGCTG
>CABHPH010000131.1:0-10727 GCA_902168325.1 Peromyscus nudipes
TCCCACTCAGGTAAATAAATGGCAGAAGTTTCTTTTTTAAAATTGAACCTATTACGGGATTAACCACCAGTTTCACTGGATTTCTTAACAATGTGGCATTGTTCTCTCGAGACTTGGGTTCCACTACTTTTGCTGGAGGAATCTGCCTTGCACGCTCATTAGTTCCTGAGGTGTGAGTCACTTCAACTGTGTGACCAATTGCTTTGTGTTCTCTATTTAAAATCCTTTGCACAACCTTTAACCTCTTATTTAATTATTTGTATTTCTGAGCTGGGTGTGGTAGCATATCAGAGGCTGAAGCAAGCGGTTTACAAGTTCTGCTTCAGCCTGGATACACGGTGGAGTCTTGTGTCAGAAAAGAAAAAGAAAAAAACAAACAAACAAAAACAAAAAAAAAAAAACTCCTAAAAAAAAAAACAAGCAGCCAACAATAACAAAAAAATCATTTTCATCGACCTGAGTACTAGGTTTATCCTTGTTTTAAAAAAATTACATTACTTTTTTCTCCCTTTGCATCAGCCTGGGTACGTGGTGAACCTTGTCTAAATAAAACAAAACCAAAAATTTTTTCCTTCCTTTGCATCTTAGTCTTACTAATTTTCATAAGTCAGGCTTTTAAAATGGTAGGAAAATGAGCTGTGAAGATACTTATTTCCCTTTCAGTTTATTTAATATGTATTTTTAAATGGATTTTCATTTGAAATACAAATACTTACTGGAGACGAGTGTGATTTCATTTCCAAGGCATTTAGAACTTTTTGTCAGTTACCTGCTGAATCTTGTCAGAAACCTTATGATTTTCCTGTCTTTGCATTCTGAAAGTGAGAGTTACAAGTGTTTCCCTCCATGCCTGACTTTTATCTTTAAAACATTTAGAAAATAATTTTACAGTTCTAAAATGTGTTCTCCCAGATATCTCTACTGAGAGACATCTTATAAAGCCATAAAAATGTCAAAACTAAGAGATTAGAATTGAAATGTTATTACAGATTTTATTTCCATTTTTCAGTGTTATCCTTTACTTTTTATTATAAATTTTCTTTATTGAGAATTTCCTATATGTATACAATGAAATATGATCACATCCACCCCCATTTCCCCTTTCCAACTCCTCCTACATCCCCTCCCCTACATGTTCTCCTCCCAGATTCATCTTGGTGTCATTTTGTTTATGATAACCCACTGAGTCCAATTATTGCCCCATATATGTTATTTCAGAAGTATTCCATTTGTATTCCAGGATCCTATTCAGGATACCTCAATGAATGTGGTTGTTATATTTCTCCATAGTCCCATCCAGGGGTATAAGCCTGAAACATTTCAAGAGTCCTGGTCAGGAATTGTTTTTATTCAAGTTTTGTGGGTTTGTCTGTAGTCACAGTTTTCCTGTCCAGCAGCCATTCTCAAATAATCACTCAGAGGCTTAATATTAATTACAAATGTTCTGCCAATAGTTCAGGCTTATTACTAACTAGCTCTTACATTTTAAGTTAACCAGTATTCCTTATTTATGCTCTGCAACATGATGGTACCTTTATCAGCATGGCAAGTTCACCTCCTGCTCCCTCTGTGTCTGGATGCCAACTCTAGACTCCACCCTTCTTCCTTCTAGCATTATCAGTTCAGCTCTCTCGCCTAACCGTATCCTGTTCAGCTTTGACCATCTTTATTAACCAATGAGAGTAATATATATTCACAGTACACAGAAGGATTATTCCCAAGCACTTCCCCCCTTTTTGTCTGATTAAAAAGGAAGGTTTTAACTTTAACATAGTAAAATTATATTCAACCAAAACAGTTATTAAGAATTATGCTTATCTAGTCCATTTATTTATATTCGACAAAACAGAGATAATAATCTCTTATCTACCTTATCTTGCTAGGTCTAAAGTTTTATACCTAATTTGCTTTCTATCATAACTAAGGAAAACTGTAAGTTTAACCATATAGTCTACTACTCCATCAGAGATCCCAGAAGAATGAAATGTTACCTAATGACAGGGACATCAGGCTGCCTGGACAGTCACCCATAGTTCCTCTATAATGTTGGGGCATCTAACTCTGACCTACAGGCCTAGCATATCTGACAGACTTTCCTGTGAAGCAGGGAATTTTGAAGGACTGTCCTGCCTTGTCTTGGCAAAGTCTGGATGTCACTTTCTTTTGCATCCTGTTGGTCCAGTATGGGCAGTAACTGTTAGCAATTGAGTCAAGGTGAGTTTCTTTGCCCAAGTGGCTAGCTTTTGCCATAAGGAAAGCAAAGGTTCTTTGATGCCCATCATCTTCCTTTGAAGTAAATTGGTGCTGCCAGGAACAGACATGTCTCACTGTCATTAAAAGCCTTAGGTTATTAAACATATTAAATGCCATATTCTGTAGGTCTTTGAAGTGTTTGAAGACCATCTGTCTGTCTAAGTATGTCTGTGTATGACTTTGAAAACATACCTAATAAGACTATAAGTTTGACTATCACAGATGACTCTTAATCTGTATTTCTTAATTATATATTACATTTTTAAATGAGCTGCATAAACACAATATTTTAAACAAGAGTAGAAATATACATACAGTATAACAAAATTAACTTTAAATTTATATCAGTAAACCATAATCCATACCAATGTAAAATATTTAAGATTAATATTTGCTTTTTGGATTAAAATAGACTAAATAATCTATCCTTTTTTCCTATCATTTCTATACTCTCCACCCTTTTTTTAGAATGAAATCCCTGAATCTAATCTTCTTTGTTCATCTTTTTTTCCTGACCGTTACCAATAACAATTTGAACCAACCTCCCTTAAATGATAATAAATATCCATAACCCATCTTTTGGGAATGTGGGCATAGTTCTCTGGACTGCTTTCTGCTGTTTGTGGGTGCCGTTATCTTTATGGGACCCTGAGAAAATTTAGGATTGTGATCAAGTCCTTATGGTCCATTCTGTGAGGCTGTATCATCTCAGCCAGCATCCTTGAAGCTGTTCTGGATGCAGACTTCTGAGGAGACTGTAACAGAGGCATTTTGAAATGCTGAATTAGCTGAGTCATCCGTTTTTGCTATTGGTTTGTCCCCTTGCTCTGAAAATACATAAAATTTTAAAGGTAACATACATATCTGTGTTAATACAAGTACAGAGTGTGCATTGTACATAAGTCTGCCAAAGATGATTTTTTGTTTTATTTTTGAGCAAGTAAAATATATATCACGTCTTGTAGTTTTTCTAGATTTATTTTTTTACATTTGTAGTTAGATTTTTCAGAGGATCTTCCTCAATTAAACCTGATTTTCCTTAACCCAGAATGAGTCCATAGCCTCTCATTTCCTGTGGAAATATAAGCATAACCTTTCCCCCAAAGTTAGCATATCTTTTGACTTAAATTTTGAAGTCAAGATATTTTTAAAATATCTAGCTTGGTTGAATCTAGCATTTTTTATAATCCAGTGTCTCTTAGCAGACAAAAAATTCAAAGATAATACAATAGAATACAGGATCCAGACTCTATGTATTTCCCATTTTTATTTGTCTTATATTTTTTATTACTACATTTCTTTTTTAAGAACTATCTATATATTTTTTCTCTCCCAAAGCTATGTATATTTTTAAACACATTGCAACCTATTTAGATGGTTTCTTTCTAAAGAAAGAGAGAGCAGGGATCCTAGAAGCCCTCCTGGATTTCCACACCAAAATGTTAGGACAGTAAAGGAACAAAAGGCATGAAAGAGACCCAAGTCTGCTCTCAACAGATGAAACTGTTTATTAGCACAGCAGCAGGGGGCAGTGACTTCCCCATGGGAATGGAACTTGTGTGAAGGGGAAGGAGCTGAGCTGGTCAGGGCTCTTATAGGAATGGGCAGGGGGCCTGAATATAAGGAAGTTGATAGAGCTGCAGAGGATACATATGAACTCCTTCTTTTGAAACTTCTTGTTCAAGCAAAGCAGGCTGTAGGTAGTTTTCCTATCCCACAGCCACTCTCAAACACACTGTGGCTTATATTAATTAAAAATGCCCATTCAATAGTTCAGGCTCATTACTATCTCTCACAACGTAAAATAACCCATTTCAATTAATCTACATTCTGCCACGTGGCTTTTACCTTTATCCCATTTTGTGTGCCCGATTCGTTCTGCATCTGACTGGTAAATCCTCCTAGTCTGGTTTTCCCTCCTAACCTCCTCCTGCCCAGCTATGGGCTAGTGAGCTCTTTATTAACCAGTGAGATTAGTACATATTCATAGTATACAAAAAGACTGTTCCGAAGGAGGTTATCTTTTGAACTCTCTCAACAAACGATTCTCCCTGAGATATGAATTTGGCTGACTGATAACAGTTGAACAATGACATCAAGACAGTCTCGGCAGGGCTTTTGGGTTTCTGCTATCAGGGCATTCTATCAGAAACTATTGCCTAGTCAAAATTTATATTAATGTAAGTCATGGATGGGGCCAGGTTTTAGTCCATGTAAGCAGAAGAACTTGGTACCATAAGCCACATGGTTCTTTTTTTTTTTTTTTTTTGTCAAGGAAGATACAAGTGTAAGGGGGTTGTGGAATCTTGCTCCATTGATAAGGAAAGCCAATGATGTAGTCAATAACTGGGAGGAGTGAGAGATATGAAGATCCATCCAATAAGTGTGGTGATATATTGTGTACCCTAATAAATTTGCCTGAAGATCAGAGATCAGAACAAGCCACTAGATTAAACATAGAAGCCAGGCAGTGGTGGCACACACCTTTAATCCCAGTACTTGGGAGTCACATGCCTTTAATCCCAGCACTAGGAAAGTTAAGACAGGAAATGATATGAGTGGGCGGAGAAAGATAATGGTTTTAGTTTTTGTCCAGTCTTGTTTTTGTTCCAGTATTTCCTCAGCATGACCCCTTTTCTCCTCTCTTTTGGAGTAGTAATGTATATTTTGTGCCACTAACTGCTAGAAGTATGTAATTTGATTTTATCTTTTGATTTACAGGGCTTACAGTTAAGAGATTACCTTGAGCCTCAGAAGAAAACTTTGCGCTCTGGACTTGTAAACAGTCTTGAGACTGAAAGACTGTGGGGACATTTGAAGTTGGACTGAGTGCGTTTTGCATTATGATATGGCTACAGGCCTATGGGGCCAGGGTGTAGACTGTAGTAGTTTGAATAAGAATGACCCCCATAGGCTCAAGTGTTTGAATCTTTTATTCCTAGTTGGTGAACGATTTAGGAAGGATTAGGAGTTGTGGCCTTGTTGGAGAAAGTGTGTCACTGGGATGTGGGTTTTGTTTTTTCAAAAGCCATTTCCAGGCCCATTCTCACTTTCTCTCTTTCTCCTGCCTGCAGATCAGGAAGTAAGCTCTCAGATACTGCTCCAGCACTATGCCTGCCTGCCTGCCTGCCTGTCACCCTACTCCTCACCTTGATGGTCATGGACTAAGCCTCTGAAACTGTAAGCAAACTCTAATTAAATGTTTTCTCTTCTGTTTTTCCTTGGTCACGGTTTCTCTTCACAGCAGTAGAAAAATAACTTAAGGCAGTGGGCTTAAAGCTACGTATGACTGTTGACTGCTTTTCTCTGTTGGCAGCTTGCCTAGCACCATTGAATACTGTAAGTACTAGTCCTTAGGGATGAGACTTGGAGGCTGTTTCCAGCTCAGTTCTTCCAAGTCCTGGGCCTGAAGTGTG
This sequence comes from Peromyscus nudipes, assembly GCA_902168325.1. NCBI lineage: Eukaryota > Metazoa > Chordata > Mammalia > Rodentia > Cricetidae > Peromyscus > Peromyscus nudipes. The sequence continues at coordinate 5,670 of CABHPH010000131.1, forward strand.
TGGTGTCTTCCACAGTAGGGTCATACCTTCAAGTCCTGGTAGGCAACTGAGGGCAACAGCAGTGGCCTATATTCCTTGGGAGAGTATCTTAGACTCCCCTAAACTGATTTCAGGAATTTTTAATATCCTTCCAGATTGCTTCATTAGCTACTGATCATTAGATGTAATGTTTAATTTTATTTGGATTGTTTCATTTCTGTTATTTCCCATTGATAGTGATTTATAATTTTACTGCTTTATGATCTGACAAGATAGAAAATACTGTTTTTATTTTTAAATACTTTTTATTTGCTTGGTGACCTAAATTGATATCTATATCACAGAATATTCCATAGGCTGCTGAGAAGATCTGTATCCTATACCTATTGAATGTAATATTCTATAGATACTTGCCCTAGTTTGCTTTCTTGTGGCTGTGAGAAACACCATTACCAAAAGCAACTTGGGGAGGTAAGGTTTTATTTCACCTTCCAGCTTGTAAGTCCATCATCCAGGAATGTCAGGGCAAGAATTCAAGGAGGCAAAAACTATGAAGAAATGATGCTTACTGGCTTGCTTCCCCTGGTTTGCTCAACTGACTTTTTATACAACCCAGGACTACCTGCCCAGGAGTGGCATCTCCATCAGAGAGCTTGGCACGCCCACATTAATTAAAAATATGCCTCACAAACTTGTCTATAGGCTAATATGATGAAGGCAATTTCTGAATTCCCATATGAATCTAGCTCATGTTAATTTAACAAAAATTAACCAGCACAATGTCTAACAAAATTTAACCAGCACAATGTCTTAAGTCTATTTGATCTATAGTGCATTATGTCTGTGTTAACTGTCAATTTTTATGTTTGGATTAATTATCTACTGACAAGGGTTGAGTAATTTCATTACTGAGTAGCTACAGTATTGTTTTATGATATTGGGTATGCCACTATTCAGTGCTTACTTATTTATAGTAATGATAGCATATTGATGGGTTATTCCAAATATTTTTTGGTTGTCTATATATTCTGAATCATTTTTTGACTTGAAATCTACTTTATGAGATCTGTGCATATAAATAGACCTTGTTTTTTGCCTGCTTCCAAGAACTTGGTATATTGACTTCAGCCCTTTTTTTTTCAGAGTTTACTTATATTTGACGAATAGATTCATTCCCCTCAGGCACTAAGCATCTAGGCTTATCTGTAATGCAGTCAGCTAGTTTGTATCTTTAGATTCAGTAGTTAGGACCATTATAATTAAGATTAATATTAAGAGAATTTTTTCATACAAGGAATTTTTGGTTGATTTCATGGTTTCTTCAAATATTAAGTGGCCTTGTTATTCTCCCTTCGTTGTACTAGGCACATGATTGTTTACTGAATTGTGGGTTTTTCTATAATCTTCTTCATCTTTTACTATCATGAAATCAATTATTTTCTGTGTTCTCACAGTTAACACTCTATTTATTCCTCCTCTCTATGTAGGATTCCTTTAAATATATTTCTGATATGCTGACTTGGTAGCAACTGCTTGCTGTAGTTTGTGGAAAATCTTTATTCACTGACTTTAGGGGATAACTACTGGATATAATAATCTCACTTGACATTTAATTACTGTAATGCTTAAAGCACATCATATGCTATTTTTGTGGCTTTTCAGGTTTCTGCCAAGAAGTCTGGTGTTAACTCTGATTGGTTGTCACTTGTAAGTGACGTGGATGTTTCTTTGCAGCTTTTGATGTTATGTCTTCATTCTTTAGTCTTAGCATACTATCCATGTTTTATAGCAGTACATTTTACTTCTGATACATCTTAGAGATGTTATATCTGTTTGGAATCCAAATGCCTCTTGTGTTTAAAATTTATTTATTTTTCTGTAGAATCAGGATATAGTCTGCTTTAATTTCTATGACTGTTTTCTGTGTCTTAAGTTTTATCTCCCCTCATTTTCTGTAGATGTATTTTATCTTGTGGACATACTCCAGAAATTTGTGCTTTAGATTGGTCATTTTTTGTCTTTACTCATGTATGAATATGATATTTCCTTCAACTTTTCTTGAAACCTTATTTTTAAATTTTGATTAATATAGCTTATTAGTGAGACTTCCTACAGATTTTTATTGATGGAACTGAGTTTTTAATATTCAGAATTTCTGTTTGTTTTCTTTCAAACTCCTTATGACTTTCTCATCAATGTTGCTGACCTATACATACACATTCTAAGTTGATTTCATCACTTCATTCATATGTGTGAAAGTCCTTGAACTTCTTTTCAAGTATACTTTCAAACTGTTTGTCCAGCATTTTAAACACTTCTTCAATTTGTTGGATATGGCATTTGAGGAGATAGTTTCATCTGCTTTGCTTTTTCGTATTTCTTATATTTCTTATATTTCATATTTCTTATATAAAGTTTACCTTCTCATAGGGTATAGACCCTCTGTGGAGGGCTCAGTCTCAAGTCTCAAAAAGAAAGAAGCAAAGAAACCACTGTAATAGCTAAACTATATATAGAATGCACTCAGAAAGAATTAAAGTTATCTACCGTGCCCCAACAACTATGAATCAGATACTCACAGAAATAATGTACAGTCAACTATTAAATTAAAACTCAGTTTGGGTAAAAGTGGGACTAATTGTACTCAATGGCTGTGAGAAAGAGCACATATGGTTGGGAGAAGTTTAAAGGTGGAAATGGATCTGGGAGGATATATGGGCAGGACCGGGGTTGAATACTAATAGAATACATTGTATGCATGTATGAAAAATTCAAATAATTAATTAAAATGTTCTATTGTAAAAGTAGAAATAATAATAAATGAATAAAGTAAATGAAGAGGACAGACAGGAGAAGGAAATAGAACACTGAGATTTGTGCTGGAATTTTGGTCTTAATGCATTCATTTCTCGCCCAACAGTAGACCATCTGTGAGAGGGAGGAGGCTGCTGCACCCTGAGGCCTTCGTGGACCTGCAACTCAGGATTCTCCATTTCACCAGCTTTGAACCACACAGAAGGTAAGTGGCTGCAGATGTAGAACTGCTCCCCAACCTCAAGCATGGGATCACCAGTGTCCTCAGTCATCACCAGGGGGTGGTGATTGCTCATGAACACACAAGTGATAGGACCTCAGAGCAGCGGGCCCTTCATTACCAGAGGATCTACTGCCTACGTTTTATAGTGTGTCCTCGCCTGTCATTCACCCAGCCCATCACTGCCCTCGACAGGTGTCTCCCACAAAGCTGGTCTGGCAGACTCTCTCTAGTGCTTCTCATTTTGCAGTTGCTCCTTTGTTTCTTATTTCCAAGAGTATTTTTGTCTCAAAGAGTTAGCCTCTCTCCAGAGTGCGCCTGTTGGATAGCCCTCAGACACTGAAGAGGGAAAAAATATTTTTTCCTTTTATGTGGACTAGTGCCAAAGGCAGTCACAGTCCCCAAATTTTTCAGAATGAGTTAATGTTAGTGAGAATCTTGGGCTGACCTTGTTGTAGGGGTGTCCATCTTTTTTTCGTCAGAGACACATTATATTTGGAGAGCCGCATTTTAAGTGGCTTTTCCTCATTCCTCATACCTCCACCATGAAACTGGTGCTGGAGATTTTGGAGCTTGCTACTCTTGCATGGATAGCCTTCCTGTCTCTCATGTAGTCCAAGGTGCGTTTTTAACTGACTATATAGTTGAGAATACCTTGAACTACTAGTCCATCTGCTTCCACCTCCTGAGTCCTGGGATTGCAGGCACATGTGACTACACCTAGTTCTCTGACTCTTTCTGCTTACCACGTAGTTTGTACACAGCTTCTAAGGTTATTTTACCAAAGAATTTCATGTTTTCTTATGACTGTATTGGAATTATACATTTCTGACAAAAATACCTGTTCTAATGGCATCCATATTCCCCTTTGCTCATTTTGGTGTGGGAGGTGTGTTCACCGTAGTGTTTCAGCAATGGCTTAATTTATGATACCTGGCAGCAGACATGAAATCTTCACAACATGCAGGGATGTGTGATTTTTGGCTTTTGTTTTGTTTTGTTTTGTTTTACTCTTTTACTCTTTAGGGGCTGACCTTCCAGCTTCCAAAAAAATAAATGGAGACTTATTCTTAATTATGAATGCCCAGCTTTACCTGGGCTTATTTCTAGCCAGCTTTTCTTAACTTAAATTATCCCGTCTACCTTTCAAATCTGGGCTTTTATCTTTCTCTATTCAGTATACCTTTCTTTACTTCTTACTCTGCTGCTTGCTGTGTAGCTGGGTGGCTGGTCCCTGCTGTCCTCTCTTCTTTTCCTTTTCTCACTCCTGCCTCTCCTCTCCTCCTGTGTATTCTCTCTTCATGCCAGGCCAGCCTATCCTTTCTCCTGCCTAGCTATTGGCTGTTCAGATCTTTATTAGACCATCAGGTGTTTTAGACAGACAAAGTAACACAGCTTCACAGAGTTAAACAAATGCAGCATAAAAAAAAGCAGCACATCCTGGCATCATTATCAGATATTCCACAGCTTAAACGCATGTAACACATCTTAAAAGAATATTCCACAACGGATGCTGCTGTAGAAGTCCAACTGTGTTTATATTTTGGGTATGTGAAATATTACTATTATTCAGATAATCCAATACAAATCTGTGTATTTGGAAAAGTACCACTCCTTGCTACCCTGTACTCATTTCCCATTTCTTTCTCATCCTTCACTGAAGTAATAACATATCATTCACTTTTTCTCTACTATCACTTATATTTATTTTGCACAAAGGAAAGGTAACATTTTTTCTTACATTGCCTTCTTACATGAGAGCATAGGGTGCACATTTCTGTTTTTTATTTAAGAGCATTTCTTTCTTTATTGAAAATATATTTTTCATACAATATATTCTGATTATAGTTTCACTTCCCCCAGCTCCTTCCACCTCCCCTTTCACCCAAATCTGTATCTTTTCGAACTCTCTCTCTCATTAGAAAACAAACACATGAGATTAACAAAATAATATAAACTAAGATACAATAAAATCAAACCAGAATAGGACAATACAAACAGACAAACAGGAAAAAGAAAAGCAAAAAAAAGCACAAGAGACACAC
>CABHPH010000132.1:7757-24567 GCA_902168325.1 Peromyscus nudipes
CCTTCTGGATTCCCTCTTTGAAAAGGGGTGGGAGATTCAGTATATGATGGGTACAGTCTGATGATTCGGGGCCCATGTGGTTACCATCCACACGAAACACAGACCATTTCCACCAGCCTCCATGTTCCCCTCACGGCTCCTCCTTCCAGCCCCACCCCTTGCCAGGCAACCTGTTTCTGCTATCTGTCACCATGGATTAGCATGGCCAGCTTTTTGAGGTTGTAGAGACTGTTGCACACAGCATTACTTTGTGTCTGGCTTCCTTTATTCATTGCCACAGTCTTTGAGACTTGAATATCAGGCTGCATCATAGGCTGAAAGTGGTGAGAATGTCCAGAAACCATTTGCTGCTTTTCTTCAATTATTGTCCTCAACTGTCATCTGGTTAAGGAGGCAGTCAGCAAGGAAGCAGGCTCAGGCCAGCACCCATCAGAGTCAGAAAACTAAGCTCACTCTCCTACCAGGACTCTGAGTCATGAGATTTGCCTCTCCGCAGCCAATTGCGTGACATAGAGCATTTTCTGTGTGATAGAGCAGGGTGGAAAGAGGAAGTGATGTAGCTGGGTGGAGAGACGAAGTGATGGAGCTGGGCAGAAAGAGGAAATGATAGAACTGGGCAGAAAGACAAAGTGATAGAGCTTGGCAAAAAGAAGAAGTGATGTAGCTAGGCAGAAAGAAGAATGGATTGTAGCTGGGCAGAAAGAGGAAGTGATAGATCTGGGCAGAAAGAGGAAGTGATGTAGCTGGGCAGAAAAAGGAAGTGATAGAGCTGGGCAGGAAAAGGGAGTGATGTAGCTGGGCAGAAGGAGGAAGTTGTGTAGCTGGGCGGAAAGAGGAAGTAAGATGGCAGGCCACAGAAAGGTATACAGGCGTGAGGAAACAGGAAGTAGCTGGCTCTTGGCCTGAGGATCTCCTAGAGGTAAGATGTGGCTAGCTTGCTCTCTGATCTTTCAGTTTTCACCCCGATATCTGGCTCTGGGTTTTTTTATTAATAAGACCTGTTAAGATTTGTGTTACATTGTGCATTTCAGAGTGGATTGATTCTTTGATTTTATAATTATCAATGCTGAGAACACTCCATTGCATAAAATCATTGGACCAATGACAGAAGTATGCTTAGGGCTGTTTTAGTAATTGTTGGAAATCCTGTCCTCATTGTAAGCAAAATTCATTTAACAATTTTTATGAAATTGCATTTTTGTTATGACCACAGACACACACTAAATACTTACGTGCGGTGATGGTAGGAAAACTTTTTTAAAAATCTGTTTTCCATAATTAAACCATATGTTTCTACAAGATCAGAAAATACCGTGTGTGCAGTAAAATCATTGCAGCCCATGCTCCCCACAGGCTGTGTCTGAGCTGAGGTGTTCCTGGCAGTGTTCTCTGGAGTTGTGTGTGTCAATAACACACACAGCGCAGTGTTGTGTGTTCAGAACTAAGCCTGCAGTGCAGCTGTGAGCTACAACACAGGCGATCTCTGCCAGCAACACCCCAGGTCCTGATGCATTTCATTTTCAGACTAAATTTTGGTTGTTGAGAATTCAGAAACCTTTTATCATTACCAAGTGTTTCGTGATCCCGAGTTTTGTTATGAGAACCCATATGGGTTTGTGACCCACCCTTTTAAAAGGTGAGTGAGGCATGGGGATTCACACCTGTAATCTTAGCATCAGGTGGAGGATGAGGTGGGAAGATCACTGTGAGTTCAAGGCCAGCTTGGGTCACACAGTGAGTCAGTGAGTTTTAGGTCATCTTGAGCTGCAGAGTGAAACCCTCTCTTAAACAGTGACCCCCCAAGAAAGCTACAGTTTGGTCAGGATTGGTGAGATAAAGAGAGCTTCCAGCAGGGCCTACTCATAAAGCTGCTGTGGGAAGCCAGTCATGGAAAGTACGGAGGATTAGTCTCTAGAAAAAAGGAAGTGATGCCTGTTACATACTTCCTTTTTATAAGAAAGTAAACCCATTGTTTTTGAATTTGTTATTGTATCAGCATCATTATCATCAAGTATGTGTGTGTGTGTGTGTGTGTGTGTATGCTGTGTGTGTGCATGTGTGCATATGTGTGTGCATGTGTGTATGTGTGTGTGTATGTGCATGTGTGTGTATGTGTGTTTGGTGTGTGTGCATGTATGTATGGTGCGTGTGTATTGTGTGTGTGCATGTGTGTGTATGCTGTGTGTATGTGTGTATGGTGTGTGTGCATGTGTGTATGGTGTGTGTGTATTGTGTGTGTGCATGTGTGTGTATGCTGTGTGTATGTGTGTATGGTGTGTGTGTACCTGTGTGTATGTGTGTATGGTGTATGTGTACGTGTGTGTATGTGTGTTTGGTGTGTGTGCGTGCATGTGTGTATGTATGCTGTGTGTATGTGTGTATGGTGTGTGTGCATTTGTGTGTGTGCGCGCGCGTGCGGGCGTTGGTGCACGAGCGCACTTGTATGTCCCAGCATGTGTGTGGAGGTCAGAGGACAACCTTCTAGAGTTTGCTGAGTCTTCTTGCCCTCCTCCCGAATTGCAGTTTCATTCAGATTTGAACACTGACTGGAGGAATAGTAACTAGGCGCTTACAAGAAGTCAGCTGGAGAGGTCTCTCCTGAGCGATTATCTTCTTTGTCCTTGTGACTGACAAGTCACATTAGCTCAGACACAGCAGATTGACCGCTGGAGGAACTCTCTTAGCTCATGTATTTTAAAGTAATAAAGGAGAAAGCAAGAGGCAGAGAAAGAGATGTAGGGATTCAGGCAACGGCATCTGAATGCAACCAGGGTTCAACCAAGGATGATGGTTGACATTTATCAAGGAGTGTGGGAGAAAAGCCCACTATTTTAATCACTTTATCCGCACTATTGTTTTAGTATTATAAATGGATGAGAAGAACAAATGTTAAATTATTTGCCAAGAAAGGAGACGTCTAGATTCTCTGATACTCAGTTCATCCATTCATCCATTCTTTCTATTTTGTAGTTTGTTTCAACAGACATTCAGGGGTTGTCTTCTTTGAGAATGGCAAGAGATGAAGGCAGAAAGATGCCGCTCTTGTGACCATCAGTGTGGTCCAGAGGACTGTGAGTGACGTTCTGTTTGGTACTGCAGTTGCTAGAGAGAAAGCACCTTCGATTCAGGAGGAAGTGGTATTCAGTGGCATGGATGACCTAATGTGCAATGTGTATGTGCCTATCAGTGTGCAGATGGATAGGGTGGAGGGCGGGAAGACGGGCCAGTAGTTCAGGTTAGATACGTTAAGGGATTGTGGGAGGCTATGGGAGACTCGAGGATCTGTTTAGCAAGATTTTTAATTAAATACAGCATGGGGTTGACAGAACAGACAAATTATCAGAGAGACTTCAACTAACTATCCAAAAACAATGACATAAGCTAATAAAACACTGCCTCCTTAGGGAGGATGTCTTCAATTCCTCATGGATGTCCTTCATTTTGAAGAAAAAAAAAAATCAGACTTGAGCAAAACTTTCATCCTTTTAGAGCCTTTGAAGAATTTATCTACTCCCCCCCCTTAAAAAAATTCCAAATCATTGGAGTCACAGGATTGGCAACTGTGTTCTTAACTAATCATAAACACAGGAATCCTAGTGGTTCACCCAAAGTCCCTGTCTCCCAGCTTCGTATTCCGCAGAAACAGATGTGACTCTTGCCCTGTGAGTCATGCCACTTTTGAGTTTAGCTTGGCTTGCGGTTGAGTGACCCAGTTGGGTCTTGTGTTTAACAGAGTTTTCTGGTGCAGAAAAAGGCAGGCAGAGTCTAATGCAATCACGATCTTTCCTGAGCATTCTGGTGTTGCCGTGAAGGCAGAAGAGACTGTAGAGGTTATCTCAGACCCGGCCATGTGCAGTTAAGCTTATTGCTAGCTGTGCTATGGAATGCACCCTCATTTGTTCTAGTAAAATGGCGAAAGGGATTCAGTTAGAGATTTTCTGCATTCCTGGAATTATGCCCACCCCAGCAGAGAATTTTCCAGTTTCCAGAACACGATTGGACTTTAAATTCAGCCTGTGTCCAATCACATGAGCTTTTTAACCACATCACTACCTATTTTGAGAAACTTATTTAACATCTGGTGTATCTTTATATTTATAGATGCCATAACCATATTCTGTACCCAGAGAGACCTCTCCCAGTATTAAGAGTGCTTCTTTAGTGCCTAGGATTAACTTTAAACAAGTGGAAGACAAGTTCAGTGTAAAAATAGTGTGTAGCTAATTTCTCTGCCTTTTGCTTTCTCCTTTATTACTTTAAAATACATGAGCTAAGAGAGTTCCTCCAGCGGTCAATCTGCTGTGTCCAGCTAATAGGGATTGGCTGGAGGCTGCTGTTAAATGCTTCCTCCTATAATCAGGGGGTTTCTGGGCAGTGTGACCTTAAGGGACGACTTCAGTGACAGGGCACTGCTCTCTGGCATTGTGTGAGAAGGCTCGTAGAGCACAGGCCTGGAGGGCCTGGGTGTACAAAGTAATCCCTGTAGAGATGGTCCGCTTCTGCTCTGAAGTAGGAAATGTTAATAAATATGTAACCAGGTCAGGGCCCAGGATCGTCCTGATTTCCAGTTGTTTCTCAGGGAAGACCAGGAGAGTGGATGTGTTTTAGATCTCACACATATGTAATGCAGTCTCTCAGTTGTTGTCTAGTGAAAAGGATGAGGGAAAGCTGTGCATCGCTGGACTGTCTCATCCATGGCCCAGGGCCCGTTAGGTGTTTGCTTAGTGTTTCCGATGCTTTTCTTGGATACCCAGGCCAGTATATGTCTGTGTGGGATCACTTGTCCCCGTCTTATGTGTAGTGTGTGTGTATGCACACGTGAGGGCTTGCACAAATGAAGCATTTCTGAGATCCAAGATAAATTTGAGCACATATCTGCCCTACAACATGGAGCAAAAGCATTGAGCCAAAAAATGAATTAGGGCACCCAAGTGGTGTGGTCCATTGGCTTGCTGTCTGTGTAGTAGGTCAGAGAGCACTAAGCTATGGATTGAGGAATGGTTAGTTAATGTCATGAGTAAAGAAGCATAGTTAAACAGAAAAGTCAGAAATCTACAAGCTAGATATCACTCTTTTCTATAAGCATTCCATAGGAATACTGGCTGACAAGTTCCTGAGCTTCAGACAAGTTTCATGTTCTTCTTCTCTCCCAGGCCTTTCGATCTGTCAGTTTACAGGACACGTGTGCCGGAAGAATCCTTAGAAAACATATAGCCTCCCTTTCCAAACGAGGAGACTTAAGCTATAAGCAACCCAAGCCTCTAAGGATGGAACATTTCCTATGTTAGTTACTTTTCTGTCAGCCAAACACTGAACTGAGAGGATCACCGCACGAATACGCAAGGCTTGCTTTGGCTCCCAGTGTGGGAGGTTTCAGCCTGTGATCAGTTGGCACCCATGGTTGGGCCTGGCTGAGTCGGCACAGCTTGGCTGGGTGTGCAGGGCAGAACAAAGCTGCTATCAGGGCCAGGATGTAGAACCGAAAAGAGAAAAGCTATTGTCCTGTAGTCTGCCTTGAGGGCAAGTTCCCAAGAACCTAAAGACCCTGCTAGACTGCATCTCCAAGATTTTGTCACCTCCCGGTAGATCTGGGTTAAAGGTAACACTTGGGCCTTTTGGAGACAGTTCAGATACAAGATACAGCATTTTTTTTTTAATGGAAAGAACTTCTCATCATGCTTCCTCATACGGGTCTCATTCCTTCCTATGTGCCATGTGGCATCTGAGTGTATTACTCCATCTATACTATATTTTGTAGTGTCTATATTATTTAGTGTCTGATGGCTCATGTGTAACCCAGGGGTTCTGTTTTTTTGTTTTTTTTGTAACTTGATTTGGTGACTCTTGCAGATGACATTGTGTGGCAGTGTCTAAAGGTTGTATGTGTCTACATGTATTACAGCCCCACAAGTTTTGTTCTCCAAGGTAGATTGCATCTTACTTTATAAAATGAGCAACTGAGACACAGAGGGCAATTTATTCGACTAAAGCATGATGTTCTCATTCTAAAACTCATAATGCTAACCATTAGTTTAAAAAAAAAAAAAAAGCTTGTGCTACAGTGCACATACCGTAACAGAACTTATGCCCTTAGCCATTGTGATGGGTCACCTCTCTGTCTACTCTCCTTGGTCTTCACCTGCTTAAGTCCCCTTGTCCCCAGGGTTTAGGCCACAGGTTATGTTGTCCAGAGCCCTCCCCCCCCCCCATGCCTTCTGCGGCTGTCTCCCAGTATGGCTCCGTTGATCTTTATGTTGTGAGTGAACCCCGCCTACTGGAGCCCCCAGTCTGCGATCCCCATTGACATGTGTGATGTCACCACTTTGTAGATGGGCCTATCCCTGAGCTGGACTGCAGCCCCCTGAGAAGCAGGAGTTGGGGTTTCTCCTCCAGATCTCTGTACCTAGCAACAGGCCCATTGTCTCTGGAACCGGGGGAGGGAGGTTGTGTATGACTTTTCTTTTCTAACACTGGGAAACAATATAATTGGCTCTGGTTAGAAGTTATCTTATGAAACTTTAAAAATTAATTTTACACTGAGAAACAGAATACGAGACACTAAAGAAATATATTCACATGCTAATCTGGGATCCGGCTCCTCGCAGCCAGCTGATTATATTTTTACTTTGTAAGATTTTTATCTCTTGGAAAGAAAAAAAAAATCCCTAGGAAGTGAAAGAGAAAAGGGGAAAGGCTTTTGTTTCTGAGCGTGGACGTGGAGTCTGGGTGACCTCACGGTGAGATGGTTCTGCCTTGAGATCATTTGTCTCCTGATGAAGTGCAGCATCTAATTGAGGACTCAGAGATTTGAGGTGATTCAGAGAAAATCAGATCGTATAATTTTAAAGACTGGAAAATTACAGCTACAGAAATATGCCCCAAAATTGAAATTGTTAAGGCCAGAACACAGAAAAGCACAAGGGCCTATATCAACTGAGTCAGGGAGAAACTTCACTCAGTTCTTGGACAGGCACAAACCGGTTCTGTGGGGGTGTTTTAGCCACTCAAGGAACTCCAGTCCCACCCCCTACAGCTCTCGTGGCCCACCCCTGGCAATATTTTAAATCTCAAAATACAATAGCACCGACTCTTTGTAATTTTGCAAATCACAACATTTGCCCTATAATTTTCTTTTCTGACGTTAGTTTGATTTTCTGTCCTTGAAGTTTCCTAAGGTTATGAACATAATGGCAATTGCTAAGACAAGAAGCCAATTTTCTTATTACAAGAAACAGCAAACCTCTTCCAGTTTTGAAGTCTTGCCTACAAAGTTTGAAAAAAAAAAAATTCCAGGCATCTGGAAAATCCAGCTTCAGAAACGAGTGTTTAATAAAGAGAGCTACATTTGGAGAACAGACCTATTTGATTATATTTAAGTATTAAACAGATTAATTTTTCAGGGTGGCCATTCTTTATTATATGCCTTTCATTGACATGAGATTATATTAAGAATTTAATTTTAGCTTGCTCTACAAATTGGCCAATGCCCATTCACCCTTGGTAGACTAATAACATTTCTCCTCAGCCATGGTTTGTGTTAATGCTCATTACTACTTAGAGAAGGAAGGACCTTGAGGATAGCCAGATGGGAGTCTCTCCTTCGAGTTCCAGGATCACAGTTGATGTGATTACTTCAGCAGGATGTAAGGCTGTTATGAAATCCTGGGTCAGAGCCACATCCAAGAAGCTCAGGGAGAGACAGCTCCTCCCTGCAGATTCCATCAGGGGCATCTCAGAGTCAACAAAGGACGTTAACTTTCCCGTGGTTTACCAGCTTTTTCTTGGTCCTGTTTGCTTCAAGCTTGGTCCCTTATAGCTGTGCTGTCTACACTGGAAGTCATTTGTGTCCTTAGGAAAGTCAAGACTCGTGCAATGTTACAAAGATCCCAGAATCAGCAAAAGCACTGACTGCTAAACCCACAGCTGCCTCCATATAAGGAGGATTATGGAAAGGGATTCTAGAAATAGAATAGGTTCTAGAAATTTCTCAAGATCAGTTCTTAGACTAGAATTACAATGTGGTGACACGACAGGATTTTCCTCCTCTCAGCCAGAGTGCAGACACAGAACAATTAGGTCCCTTGTTCCTCTTAGCTCTCCCCGTAGTCACAGTTCAGGAATGCAGAAGGTAAGCCTCTGAGAATTAGGCCAGTATCATAGGACCAGGTGATTTAAAAACAAAACAAAACAAAACAAAACAAAACAAAACTTTATTTGCTCATAATCATTCTATTTCTTTAGTTTGGGACTTATTGACAATGCTTTTAGGTTGGTTTGTTTTAAGACAGGGTCTCACCATGTAACTCTGGGGACTAGCCTGGAACTCACTATGTAGACCAGACTGGCCTCAGCATCACCGAGATTGGCAGCCTTTGCCTCTTAAAGGCTGAGATTAAAGGCATGTCCACCATGCCCAGCAACAATGCTATTGATTATGTTTTTCTGCGTTATAAGCAATATTTGCAAAGGCTTCAGACAATGTGAAAAACAGACTTTCAAATCTCTCGTAACAGATCAAAACTTTTGTGTCTTACAGAAATGCCACTTAATTAGTGCTCCGAGTGCAGATGGTGACTGGGAAACAGGCCAGAGAAATCAGGGAACTTGTGATATCTAGATACCCAGTTAGAAGTGGTAAAGCATCCTTGAACGAGACCATAGATATTTCTGCCTGCTTTGTATGTAATATCACAGTCATAAAGTCTGAAATGAGACCATGAGTGACATGAGGGCCGTTGTTCTGGCCTAAAAATACATTCTGTAAAGGCCCTTTAAAATATGTATTAGATCTGATGATTGTAGACTGTTTAGGTTTCCTGTTTCAGCCAAAGCACAGCTAAGGCAAGAAGAGTGTTTTGTGAGGTCACAATGAGAGCAACTCTGTTTTCTTCCAGGTTTTGTGTTTGTGTTTATGATTCATGCTATAACCTCGCGATGACTGCACACAATACAACATTTAAATTTGCTCTGTGGCGGGCCACAGTTTGAAGAAAATGACTTCTATAACTTCAGATAGTCTGAGGTTGGGTTTGAGGCCACTTTTTAACAATTATTCTTGCTGGACAGTGGTGGCACACACTTTTAATCCCAGTGCTTAGCAGACAGAGGCAGGCAGATCTCTGTGAGTTCGAGACCAGTCTGGTCTACAGAGTGAGTTCCAAGAAAGCCAGAGCTATTGCACAGAGAAACCCTGTCTCAAGAAACTGAAAAAAAAAAAATTAAGTGGATATTTTGTGTGTGTGTCCGGCCCCCACCCTATTTTTAAAGACACAGTCTTGCTTTATAGTCAGTGCTGGCCTTAAATGCTCAGTCCTCCTGCCTCAACTTCCCAAATGCTAGGATTACTGGCATGTGCCACTATGCCCAGAAAGTGGGTACTTTTAACTTTTTCTAAGGGAAAATATTTGGAGAAATGAGATTGGATTGGTTGGGACATCTTGTAAACTGCTATTTTAAATATTTGAGTTCTTCGGGTTTCCCTCAGTGGATATTGTGTGTTTCTGAATGCCCAGCATTTAGCCTCAAACCTTTTACCCCAAGCACTTAGTAGATGTAGTCTTAATAGGTAATGACTTAATAGAAATAGTCTGCGGCATAGAAGACAAAGGGGTTGTGATTATGTGTGTCTAACTGTGAACCTGACCCTCCTTTTGTGAGTAGGATTTGGCCAATTTCTAGTCTATATTAGTGGCTTTGCCCTTAAGGGTTCCCTTGATGATTCTGAAATACGTGGCACAGTAGATTTCCTGGTTGCAATGACTTTAATCTTTGTTCTCCATATCTGTTTAATTTAGACATGACCATTTGTGTGAGGGAACAAGACAGCTGGTAACTGGGAAGAAATGACTTAAAAACGTCGTCATGGGGTAGAATGTATCAGTTATCCTTGGTCACATGAGTCTGAAGCTGTAATTACGTCTCTTGATCTTCAGTGACATTCACATCTTTCTATTAAGTGTGTGTTTTCAGGGCTTGTTACAGGTCCACTTATATCCAGGTGACTTTTACAGAGAGCCCTATAATAAAGTGTCATTATTGCAGTGATTTTAAACCTATCTTTGGGTAACTAAGGGCCATTTAGTGTCACTAACTCATAGTATGAGAAGAGAAATTAATGATGAATACCATTCTTTAGCAGCTGTCAAAAGCAGGATAAGGTTAAATGCTAAGATCCTGACTAGGAAAGGAAACATTGTCCTAATGCATCTCACTAAGCTAGGCAGAGAGGTAGGTTGTCCTTCTCACTGGAATCCATTGCCCCTCACTGGAATCCTCTGCCCCTCACTGGAATCTACTGCCCCCTCACTGGAACCCACTGCTCCCTTACTGGAATCTACTGCCCCCTCACTGGAATCCACTGCCCCCTCACTGGAACCCACTGTCCCCTCACTGGAATCCAGTGCCTGCGTGAACAGCCTTCTGGGACTGGCTGTTAACCTTGCCCTCCAGCAGCTCTAACTGTCATGGGGATAGAACACTAAGATGTGAGCTGCTCCAGGACACCTGTAACCTTCCCTGACACAGAGATGTGCAGCAGGGATTTCCTCCCTTTCTTCTGCAGGCCAGTTTTCCAAAAGACCTTCATCAGCCACTTTGAATGAGGGTTAGTGGTTGGGACAAAAGAAGACAGTTTTTTGAAATTAGAAGAGGTATGGAAGAAGTTTAGGCCTTGAAGGTGGGTGCAGAATGGGCGAAGCATCATAAGCCTGACATGATAGGAAACTGAACAGTGGCTCACTTCCAAGAAGCCACAGTGGGACCTTCAAGGGTGTGGATGTCATTAGGTTGGTGATTAGAGATGAGAAGATATTAGAGAAGACAGTGATTCAGTAAAAGGACGACTGGGAACTGAGGGGTTTGAAGGCAGGAAAAGCACAGTAATGTGAAGCAGGGAACGGTGCCATGTCGTTCATGATGGTAGAGCAACTGGCTTGGAAACTGGCTTAGTTAGACACCATGACCCCAGCAACTCTTATAAAGGGAACATTTCATTGGGGCCCACTTACAGTTTCAGAGGTTTAGTTCATTATCATCATGGCAGCATGCAGGCAGATGTGGTGTTGAGAGTCCTGCATCTCGACTCAGGCAACAGGAAGTCGACTGACACTGGGCGGTATCCTGAGCATAGAAAACCTCAAAGCCCGCCCCCACAGTGGCACACTTCCTCCAGCAAGGCCACAGTAGTGCCACTCCCTATGAGATTATGGGGCCAATTACATTCAAACTGCCACACTGGCTTTAACATAAAAGATTGAAAACTAAAGTCAAAACACTTAATAAAACCAACTGCAGCTGCTGTCAGCTTGTGCAGGTCGTGATTCTAAGAAGATGGAGGAAAAGTATTTTAAGGGCCAGTGAGATGATGCAGCGGGGAAAGGTGCTCATCACCAAGCTTGATGACCTGAGTTTCATCCCAGGGACCCACGTTGTGGAAGGAGAGAACCATCTTCTCCAAGTTGTCCTCTGACCCCTTCCTGCGCACCACATCATATGTGACCTCCCCCATAAGTGAATAAATGTCAAAAGTATAAATATTTAAAAAATAATTTAAGATTCACATGGTCTATACCAAATTTAGCGAAATGTGGAGAATGAGTGATTAGTGCAGGACTTTCGAGTCCGTAGGACTGAGACGGCAGTTGTCGAAGTAAATTCTGTAGATGGAACGTTTCGTTGTGTTCTCAGAGGAAGAGGAGAGGCTTTGGTCTCAAGTTTTACTTCCAGGAGCATTGGAATTAGTTAGTGCTCCTGATGAATTCTATAGGTAGGAAAAATGAAGTAAAAAGTTCTTCATGGGTAGAAAAATGGAAGATGGGACCACATGATTGTGAATACACATATACATATATACATACACATACCACGACAATGTATACTTACACATATACACATGTGTGTACACATACACACATACTTATACACATGCACAAACACCCACACATGCACATACATATAAACATGAGTAAACACACACACACATGCATGTAACCACATACTACAAACACGTGTACACACATACATACATATGCACACATACACACAACATATATACACGTGCATACACCTACATAGACACATGCACAAACACACACACATACACACTCATGTAGCCACATACCACAAACACATGCACATACACGTGTACACACACACACACACACACACACACACACATACACATACACTCATGAATTGTCGGACAGTGAACAGCCGTCAGTTCTTGGCTTAGATACTGTCATCTTGTATGGTTTGACTTGTAGTGGTGTTTGTGCATAAATAACTATGTGTTTTGCTGTTGTGTGACATTATTCCTGGGGTGACATGAACATGTTAGGTTCACTGGAGACACCAGGGCACCATTGGGTCCACCTTGGTGAACCAGTGAGTCTTAGTGGGTTAACTTACAGGAGTAGAAATGACTCAGGGGCAGCTGTGTTATCAGGGCCCTCCCTAACATGGATGGCAGCTCATGCGACCCAGAAATGCCAAGCTCACTCCACAGCCCACAGGAAGCTCCACATGTTGAAGCGTGTTCCTTTCCAGGCAGCTTAGCTTTACTGACCCTACGGTGCCTATCAGCAGTCCTTACTGCTCATGGACACACGGGGAAGGAGAGGCTCAGTGAGTCTGGTTGGTTTCAGGAACTTCCTGAAGCTGTTGAGTTGCTTAGTTCCTGATTTTGATCTGCAGGATAGAATGTCTCACTTCCCCTAGAACACCCTACTTTTTAATCTGCCTTTAACATCCTCCATCTTAATAAGCTTCCCTCCAACAGGGAAGAATTTATCTGGGAAGAAACAGCTATACAACAGTTGTTCAAAATGGGACACTATTTAGAGGAGGAGCCAATAAAAACTATGCTTGGAGTTCTGACCAAATGGAGATATGTGGTTATGGAGTTTCTGAGTCCCTATATTGTGAAATATATTTCACCTTCCTGAAAATCAGCATCGTTCTTGAACGGCACTTAAACATTTTCCTTATCTACCCAGAAACATCCAAACACCAATCAGTCTTTAGCTCAATCACTCAGTCATATGTAGGACCACAAAAGAATTGGGGCGTTGGGGTGGTAAGTCCCTGTTCATGTCATTTTCAGCCTCACCCAGACGGTTCGATTTGAAAGAAAGAGATTAACTTCCATCAATGGGAGGGTCTGCGGGAACTCTTCACTCCATCAGTGGCTCTGTTTCCTCACTAGAAATAAATGTTCGTCTCAGACTTGCTGAGGGTTAGAAACAGCAATAGGAAGACCTCAGAACAAGATCTGTGTGAGAATTAGTTATCCTCTTGACAGTCTGAGGAAGCACCATGCCTCTTGTGCAGCCTTTAAACATTATTTCCTGTCTTGCTTCCTTTTTTCCTTCCTGCCCCACCTGCCGCACCTTAAGGTGTTGAAGTGAGAGCAGGTCTCCCCGAGACTGCTCAGGAAACACCCGCCAGCTCTTTGCAGAGGATGCGACCTGTTTAATAGTGTTCACAGTTGAGAAACAGGATTGCTTTAAAAGTGTAGAAACCAAGCACTGGGTTAAGTCATTTTTCTCTAACGTGGTAATGTTTAGGAGAAGAAAGCCCTGCTCATCTTTCTCTGAGATGTAGAGGGATGGGGAGGTAGAGTCTAAAGACAGGAGGAGAAATGAAAGAAAACCAGCAGAGGCAAAAATGTGTCTGGAAAGTGTGTCCGAGGCAGAGATAAATGATGACAGAGTAGCCAGCATTACATGTTGGAACATGTTTGAATGGCGCATTTTGGAAATATTGAGATAATTTTTGCAAAGCTTGGGTTTTGCAGTTATCTTGAGATTGCTAGTGTATAGGGAAATAAAATTCCCACAGATTTGGTAAAAAGAGCACTCAGATGATATTTCGGCTTGTGTCTTCCTATCCCACTGAGTTAGAGGCAAGGATATAGTGTGCAGAATTCTCCAGAGTGCTGTGACCTCTCTTGTCCCTCTGTCCATCTCACTATCATTCCCAAATCAGTGGGACCCGAAACCTCAGAGGCACAGAGATTATCTAGTTTTCCTCACCATTGGTCAGTTCGTTAATGACAGATGTCCTGGGTCTTGCCAGGAGTGAGTAGAAGTGACTGAGCAGTACTTTCTGAACCACATAAGCAGGATGAGGCTGGAGAATCTCATAGACTGCCTAGAAGACAGCAAAGGATTCCCATCAAACCCAGAGACCCTGGGGGGCACTTCTCATGGGACTAGCCCTCAGAGGTTCTGTGCCTGAGCAATCTATTTGACTGGACATACCATTTTATAAATGCCCCTGAGTCATATCTTACACGTCTTTTGGGGGAAGTTTGTGAAGACAAATGATCACCGAGGAATTACAGGTCTGCTAGAAATTGTAGAGATTCCCGGTAAAAACTTCCTAATGCAAATTTTGCACAAGTTTGAGAGGAAAGAGGCTTCAATCCACCAGGCAGCTTAGATAGCTCTCCTCCCTTGATTGGGACGTTACCTCTGCTTCCAGTCCGTTTCCCTCCTGCCCGGGTGGTCCAGTTAAAGACAGACCCACAGACAGATGTAGATAGACAACCCGACAGTGAGTTTTTACTGCGCTGGCAGCCTTTCCTCTAGCATGTTCGCTTACTGTTTCAGAGACATGAGAGCCGTGGTTCGCAGTCAGAGATGCTAAGGCTAAGTAGGAGGTAGGGGTTTATTCTGTGTCTGGTAGCGACAGTGTTGTTTTAAAATAATGTGGGTTTCTGTTGCTCTGTTAAGTGGGTTTTTATTTATTGAAACTTTTGTTATATTCGTGTCAAGTACAACACAGCAAGAAGTATGTTTTAGTAAAATAATTGATTTAAAACAGCCACTGAGCATGTATGGAGCAGACTTTTCATCTTACAAGCTGACTGTCTTCTTGTCCCTTTATTTCATCAATGATACCTTAACAATCGTTTGAATGGAGGTGTAGTTGATATATTGGCAGGATTTAGTTCTTCTCAATGCTCTCTCTCTCTCTCTCTCTCTCTCTCTCTCTCTCTGTGTGTGTGTGTGTATGTATACATGTATATACCTGTGCACACAGAGAGCATAGGAGGACACGAGGTATCTTACTCTGACTTCTTGTCATATTCAGGGTTTCTCACTGCACCTGGAGCTAACCTGTTAGCCAGCAATTTCTAGTGATTCTCCTGTCTTTGTGCCCCACGGTGCTGCTGGGCCACAGGTGTATGTGGCTTGGGTCTCCACACTGCTGGGTCACAGGTGTATGTGGCTTGGGTCCTCACACTGTCACCACCGGCACTCCTGTTGCGGACATCTCCTCAGCCCCTCAAACTCTCCCAGATGGTTTTTTTGGGGTCAGAAACTTGATGAAGGACTTGTTAGGCAGAGTTGGAATAAATTGAGCTTTTTGAACAGAGAGTCTTAAATATAAGTCAGGAAATTCTGTTTTCCATTTACAACATCCAATTACTGGTCAAGAATAGATTCAGTGGAGACAGTACATTTTTCATTCTGCATCTTTTCTGTACTGCATCTAAAGTTGGGGTGACATCATTGTTTCTGTTACTCACTAATTTACTTTTTAAATTGTACAAATTTTACCATGCTGTACAAAGCATAGTTTCTTGATTTAAAAAAAAAATTAACCTTTATTTTTATGTGCATGGATATTTTGTCTGTACATATGCCTGTGCACTGCATGCGTGCAGTACCCACGGAGGTCAGAAGAGAGCATCAGATCCCAAGGCACGGGTGTTCTAGATGGCTGTGAGCCACCACGTGAGTGCCGGGAATGGAACCTCGGTCCTCTGGAAGAGCAGCCAGTGCTCTTAACTACTGAGCCATCACTTTGTCCCAGTTAGGTGATTTAAAAAACAACCAAACAAAAACATAATGTTAGCACTTGAGCCCGGTACCTTGAAATTTTAAGGATTTTAAATAAGCAAGGAATGTTCATAGCATAGCAGTTTTCAGCAAATAAAGCAAACCGTATAATATAAACTCAGCAGAGCCGGTCATAAATATAGGAATTACATTTGCAAACCCAGCAGGTGAAAGAAAGTCAAAATCTGAGCACTTCCGTGCACTGTTTTCTCTTGAAAGAAGCAAGTTAGGGAAGAAAGGAAACAAGAGTCTGCTCCCTGGTTGCAGAGTTCTGCTAATACAACCTGATTTCAAGTTTCACCCCAGGTTGTCTGTGTCAGCTCCCCCCTGTGCTTAAAGGCGGTGTCTGCAGGCAAAACTGTGGTCACAGGTGGTTCATTCTTCTCTGAAAAGGCAATTTGTTAAGATTGGAATCAGAGCTTTGTTTGGTGGGAGGTCATGCTAATTGTTGGCAATTTTCTTGGTCAAGGGGCATCAAGATGTAATCAAGAATTTTAAAGGCTTCAAAGGAATTCCTGATCCAAATGCTCAAAGGAGGAGTGTCCCCAAAGACTCCGAGGTGGAATTGTGCCCTAACTATGCTCACCTAGGTAAACTTACACTAAACTAACACAGTACAAGGACTGCCTGTTTGACAGAATGGATGTGAGTAGATGTTTTCTCCTTTAGAGACTCTGGGAAACTCGAAAGTTCCTTGGTGGACAGTTTGCAAATACATTTGTTTCCATTGTCCAAACTTTAAAACTTGAGATGTCCTGCTGTGATTGAAAACAGCAGTCGGCCAGGTGATGGTGGTGGTGGCGGCGGCGGCGGCGGCGGCGGCGGCGGCGGCGCACGCCTTTAATCCCAGCACTTGAGAGGCAGAGGCAGGCGGATCTCTGTGAGTTCCAGGCCAGCCTGGGCTACCAAGTGAGTTCCAGGAAAGGCGCAAAGCTACACAGAGAAACTCTGTCTTGAAAAACCAA
>CABHPH010000134.1:0-10165 GCA_902168325.1 Peromyscus nudipes
GGACTGAATGATAGTCCAGGGAAGATGACTCAGTGGTTAAAGAACACAGACTACTCTTCTAGAATATCTGGGTTTAATTCTTAGCACCCTCATGGTGGCTAACAACTGTCAGTAGCTCCATGTCTAGGGGGACAGACACCCTCACACAGATATCTGTCAATCTTGATCTATTCTTATGTCATGTTTGGAATGTTTGGAATGTCAGGTGCTTTCCCTTACTTGCCTGCCGATCTTTGGGTGGATCCCTGGGTGGTGTCAGTTTTTGGATCCAGTTCTTGTCTACCAGTAGGCCTGTCATGGCAGCAGTACCTGGTTCTCTAAGCCTTTCATGGCAGGTGTGTAGTGAAGCTCTTTTGGGCCCCCTACATCCTTCAACAATATCTTTCAGGCTTTCCAAAAATGGGGATAGAATGCTGCTATTGTCTACTTCTGGGTGGTAACTGCATAATGTACAGGACCATCAACTGACCCTAGTCTTCAATTACTCTGTCAACCAATCACAGGGAGTACCCCATGAGCCTATAGGTGCCTGCTTGACAGCAGAAGGCATTGTAACAGGATTAGAGACCATAGGCATTTGGGTAAATTCTTCATGTAGCTTTTTGTGCCTTCAAGACTGGCTTGGGCCCAAGCCAACTAACAAACATCTCCTTTTGTGGGCTTAAATCTCTCTTTAGTTGTAAATATTCTGGGTACCCTTTCATATGCATGATAGAGATCCACTCCACCCCATACAGTATACTGGGCTGCACAAACTAGCTAGCCACTTTGTGTCCAGGAGAATGAAGAGGAAGTGCCTATGGAGATCAGGAAGATCAAATAGTTGGCTAATGGAACCAGGGGCAAGTGCTATTGAAATGCAAATCTCTGCTGGTTCAGAAAAGGTCTGGGTCTAGGGTGGAAGACAGGATCAGGAATCTTTGTGCTGTGTCTTTAAGCACAGTGTAACCATATGGGTGATGCTCTAGTCAGTCAGGCCACACTAGAAAATTAGGCTCTCCAGGCTACCTGCCAGTCAGAAGTTTTGCAGCATCCTTCCAGCTTCCAGCTTCAGGATTGGCTTTGAAGAGAATCTGTCTCCAGTAGTTTTGTTTGCTGTACAGCTAGATTGTTGCTGCAGGGAGCTGAGCAGAGAACATGGCCAACCTGGAAAACCACAATATGGTGAGTGAGAGGCTGCTGTCCCCAGACTCAAAGGAGTCCTCAGTTGAGTCATGGGAGTCATTGTGTTGGGTCCTCCTCCCCTTGCTGGTTGGGAGCAAGTGGTCAGATGAAGAGTTCAGCTTATTCTTGCCTCGTCATGCATTGTCCAGCATGGTCCTGCTCATCCTGCATGTTCCAGTGTAGATATTTGCTGTCCTGCAAGGTTCTGCATAGTCTTTGCATTCTTGGGGCTGGCTGGCTGCCTCTGAATAAATTCACTCTTCTGGCTGCATCTGTAAAGAGCATTGGGAGCAGGACTAAGCTTTGAAATGTCCTTGTTGACATCACTGTGAAATGCTGGCAGCACACCTGTATTGTTTCTTTTTTTTTTAAATGAATTTATTAATTATGTATACAGTGTTCTGCCTGCAGGCCAGAAGAGGGCACCAGATCTTACTACAGATGGCTGTGAGCCACCATGTGGTTGCTGGGAATTGAACTCAGGACCTCTGGAAGAGCAGCCAGTGCTCTTAACCTCTGAGCCATCTCTCCAGCCCACCTGTATTGTTTCTATGGAACACAGATTTCCAAAGTCAAAGAGGCCTGGTTTCTCCCTTATCTTCAAGAAGTTCTACACTTTGAACATTTAACATTAAGATTTAGAATCCACCTGGAATTAATTTTAGGAGCTTGTAAACAGTATTCCCTGTGTAAAGTTGCACTCCCATTTTAAACTGTAATGTAGAAGAGTAGAATTGATGGTACATGGTCTTTACAGTTCTTAGGAGACATTAAGTAAGTCACAAATTAGAATTTAGGTAAGATAGGGCTGCATCACAAATACCCCAAAGGTAAGTAGTGTACTAACCATGCTGGGTAGAAATTAGTATGATAAAATGTAAATGATTGTTCCCCAAGATTAACCAGCTACATTCCATAACATGGGAGACAACCCTGGTTTACAACCAGTAGAGAAGCCCATCCTTCCATTAAAAAACCGGCCTCTAACATGCTGTTCAACAGACCATTACAGGGTCACAACCAACATTAAGTCCTGGTATGCCTTGGAAGTATATTAATTCTAGAACAGAGGCATTTCCAGTCTTTTTGAAATGCAGTTTTAAGTCAAGTTCTCCTACATTGGTTGAGGTGGACTTAAACCCTGTCTGTAGTCCCACAGAGCATGTTTTTATTATCTCCTGACTCATCACCCTAAATTTGGTTTACATGTCTGCACTACCACAGAGTTCTAAAGTTACCAGTTTGAGTCACATAGTGAATTGTCCATTGCACATTAGGGAAAGGAAATGTGTGTGGAAAATGGCTTCTTCCTTCAGACCAGAAGAGGAGGAAGAATGGAATTGGCCTGCAGACAGGGGTGGGGTCTGCAGACAAGGGAATGGGACACTGAGTACATAGCAGGGGGCGTTAGACTAGGCAGTAGCTTGATCACAGACTGAAGTTGAGTGCAGTGAGCTGCAGGGTCTCCATTACAAAGAAGGGCTGATGGGGTGTGGTGAGTGACTTTCTCTGTAATTTCCCTGCATGTATTAATTCCTTCCATTTGAATAAAGACAGACACTATTGGCTGGTGTACAGTTTATGGAGGATAGACTGAACTACTAAGTATTCAGTTTTTACTCAAAAACTAAGGCCTAAGATTTTTTCTTTTAGGTATAGGCCATTAGTTACTGACAAAAGTCAGTCCAGATTCCAGAAACCAGGAAGTGTAAAAGTACAGAGTCACAAGGTAGTCACGAGGTAATGACTGCCGGACTATAGAATGTTCCGACCCTGGTTTCCAGGGTAACTGACCATAAAAATGTCTCCACCTGCCGAGCGTTGGTGGTGCACGCCTTTAATCCCAGCACTCGGGAGGCAGAGCCAGGCAGATCTCTGTGAGTTTGAGGCCAGCCTGGGCTACCAAGTGAGCTCCAGGAGAGGCGCAAAGCTACACAGAGAAACCCAGTCTCAAAAACCAAAAAAAAAATGTCCCCACCTAAGGGCAACCAATGAGCAATGGTGGAGGGCAACCACCCCCTCAGACGTAAGATTAAGCCATGATTTCTAGAAAGCCCTTATAAGTGAGCCAATCAGAATTGTACCCGTACTACCACCCCTAAATGATGTAACCTTGTGATTTTTCCCTTTAAAAACTGAGATTGCAGATAGGTGGGCACTTTCTCCAGCCTCCACTGCATTGGATGTATTAGACGAAGTCCCTGCCTAGGCTTGTTTTTTTTTTTTTTCTTTTTGGTTTTCCAAGACAGGGTTTCTCTGTATAGCTTTGAGCCTTTCCTGGATCTCGCTTTGTAGACCGGGCTGGCCTTGAACTCACAAAGATCCGCCTGCCTCTGCCTCCCGAGTGCTGGGACTAAAGGCGTGCGCCACCACCGCCTGGCTGCTGCCTAGGCTTGTATATCCAGAATTAAACCTTGCTTTTGCATTCCGGCATGCTCGTCTTTGGTGGTCTCTCTGGGGGTCACGATCTGGGCACAACACAATTAGTGAACTCTCCTATGCAGATATGTTCAATCCTGGCTGACACAGTTAAGTCAGCTGGGAGGATTGAGATACAGGCCATTCTCTGTTAGCTTACAGCACTCAGTGGCTAACATTTTACTTGGGACAAAATCATACAGTCTCATATTAATGATATTCACTCTACCAAGGAGGTGCCTATTCCATTTCAAAGTCAGAATAGCTACATATGCTTTCAATTGTTTTTATCATATTAAAACATCAATTATTGGTATTATTTTTTAATATTCATTTTCTTTTAATGCATTACTAATAGTTTTTTCTATTTTTCCATGTTTCCAAGTTTAAGATTTTTTTCCATTTTTTAACTGCTGTTTGTTTATGAATTTTTTATACCAGTGCTTCTCAACCTTAGAGGTCATGGCTCCCTTTGGGGGATCAAATGACCCTCTCACAGGACTGACCAAAGACTGTCAGGAAGTGCAGATATTTATATCATAATTCATAACTGGAACAAGAATACAGTTAGGAAGTAGCAGTGAATATAGTTTTACAGTTGGGGTGTCACCACATCATGAGAAACTGTACTAAAGAGTCGCAGCAGGAGGAAGGTTGTGAACCATTGGTTCAGATCAAGATCTCCTGGAGCTCAGGCTTGCCTCACGTTATATAATTGAGAATTATTTGATTCTTTGAATACCTAATCCTGTCTCTGTCTCCCAGTGCTGGAAAGACAGTCCTGCAACTCCTTCCAGGCTGGGCCTTGACTGGTCTGTGCGAAGGAAAATTAGACCAGTGAATGAGTATCCTCCAACTTCTCTAGATTTTATTGTGAATTTAAAAATGAAGTAGGGCTTGTGTGAGAATTGAGTTCACTGACCAGCTGTCAAGCAGGTGTAGTCAGAGCAGAAAGAGGGATGAGCAAGAAAGGGGGTGAAAACTTTCCTGCTGAGATAGTAGTTGACCTTAGTGGTGAGTAGTGCAGTAATAAATGTTACAGGATCAATAAATGTTCTGACTGGCCATTTCTTGGGTCCACTTCCCAGGCAGTCAAGAATCTGCATAAAGAACTGAATGTTTGTGAAACCAAATTAGAGTAGTTACACCAGTTGAACCTAAGTAGTAAAATTGGATAAACATGGTGTGTCTCTGCCTAACATGACTGTGTTTTCCAGGTTTAAGAGGTATACCTCAAGAGAAATGGTGTGAGTATTATTTGGTGTGCTTTAATACAATTCCCTAGGCACTGGAACACATGGCCATAAAGCCTGTTTCAACTTTATTTTTTTTTTTTTTGATTTTTCGAGACAGGGTTTCTCTGTGTAGCTTTGCGCCTTTCCTGAAACTCACTTGGTAGTCCAGGCTGGCCTCGAACTCACAGATATCCTCCTGGCTCTGTCTCCCGAGTGCTGGGATTAAAGGTGTGTGCCACCACCGCCTGGCTCCTGTTTCAACTTTTTAACCGAATTATTTGGGATAATATTTACATTATTATCACCATCTCTTCTGTGCCTCCAAACCCACCCATAGAACCCTTCATTGTGTTCTAATCCATTGCCTCTTTTTGTTTAACAAGTTACTGTTTGAAGGTGACCTGTGTTTGGTTGCAGGACTTCCCTGCTATGAAGCAAAAAGTTGTGTGCACTGGACATTGAGTGTACAATGGAATGTGCACACATAAGACCCTGTGCCTTGGAAGAAGAACTGGAAATGCTCTGGGAGATTGGAGGATTTTGCTAAACTACCAAATCCCCTGGTTAGTGTCCTGTCCAACCATAGTGTGGAAGGACCTGCCTGGAAGGATTTTTTCTCTCTGAGTCCTTTGATTTCTTCTCAGCCGGTAGGGAAACTGTTAATGTTCTGAGGCATAGCTCAGTTGTCCTAGCTGATGAGGGACTCCAGGGAGGTTAGCAATCAGGAGCATCAGCAGGAGGTAGCTTCCAGGTTCTTCCCAGGATTCTCCCCTGCTTTTGCTATAGGGAGCTGTAAAGAAGTCCACAAGCCATGCCATGGTGAGTGTAGCATGGTCAGAGCAGGTCTGCTGAGCTGTCATTTCTGCTGGGACTTGGATGGACCATGAGCCAGACTGTGGTTCTGTTCATCCATGTGGTGATCTGAGCAGTAGTCCTTGTTCTCTGAGCCTTCCTGTGTGTGGATTTCCTGGGTATGGGGATACTCTGAAGGAGATTATGATGCTTGAAATATCACTGTCTAGTTGCACACACAGGGAAGCCTTTGGAGTGTAGTAGGAAGACAGATTGGAAAACTTCTTGTTTCTAGAAGTTCTGAACATTGCACTCCACTTTCTCGTTTGTCTTATAAATGTTACAAATAATTTAGAAACTGGTAGTAAAGATGGTGATGTGGATCATCTTTCAGCAATACATGATTTGAATGCTTCTAACTTTCTTCTACCACCAGCCTCAATAGTGTGATATGGTGAAGTTTAGTTACAAGGGACAAAGGGAATTTCTGACTGCAGAGATTTCTCAGGTGTGCATATTTTGGGTGGGTAGATAGGACAGAATACACATATTGTACCATAATCCATGTGACAGGAAACATTCATCTGTTCTTTTTTTAAAATTTATTTATTATTTATACAGTGTTCTGCCTTCATGTTTGCCTGCAGGCCAGAGGAGGGCACCAGATACCATTATAGATAGTTGTGAGCTACCATGTGCTTGCTGGGAATTGAACTCAGGATCTCTGGAATAGCCGCCAGTGCTCTTAACCTCCGAGCCATCTCTCCAGCCCAACAGCAAACATTCATAACTAATAAGAAGTCTCTGTGCCATGATTTGGGAGCTGTTTGGTAGCTCAAAAGAAAGCCTGCTACATGCTCTCACTTACTCTGTCTTAAATTAATTGCTTATCATTTGCTATTACTATTGCATATATATTTATATGTCTATGCACATAAATAAATGTGAACTACTGAGTCCATTTGGTATTTCTTCTCTTTATATGATTTCATGGCAGACCAAAATTTTTGGATAACCAACTAGGAGAATCATCCTTGGGAAAAACAATTCTCCCCCTCAACAGTCATTAGTTTCCTATAGTATTTGGTCTACGGAGAGGGTCTCATTAAATCCACCCAAACCTTCTAAGGTAGTTTGTGTACAGGCCATGTTTTCTCCTTCACCTGAGATTTTGCAGGGCTCAGGGTTGGTTTACCTTGCCAAATTTGGCTTTGGATTCCTAGCTCTTGTATTATTCCTGCTCTGGAGGTCCAGTTCTAATCTTCCATGGCCTATGGATGCAGTGGATGGACTGTCCTTCTGTC
Source organism: Peromyscus nudipes (assembly GCA_902168325.1). Lineage (NCBI taxonomy): Eukaryota > Metazoa > Chordata > Mammalia > Rodentia > Cricetidae > Peromyscus > Peromyscus nudipes. The sequence goes on from CABHPH010000134.1 coordinate 6,914, forward strand.
TCCACTGACCTTGATCTTAGAGCAGGTCTCCAGTTTAGCTGCCACATACTCTCCATTCTGAGTTTTTTTTCAAGACAGGGTTTCTCTGTGTAGCTTTGTGCCTTTCCTGGATCTCACTCTCTAGACCAGACAGGCTTTGAACTCACAGGGATCCACCTGCCTCAGCCTCCCAAGTGCTGGGATTAAAGGTGAGCACCATCACTGCACAGCTTCTGCCTCTTTCTTTAAAACTGAAGTCATCATAGGAGTTCCAGGTCCTCTGCATCATTCTAAAAATAATGTCTGGAAGGGCATTTCCAGAGAGGGGAAATGTCTTTGAGCATGTTCTGTGAGTGTGTCTGAAAGGGACTTGCCTGGGGGTACATATTGAGATTGCTGTGCTTGTGAGGAGAGGACTGGAGGAATTTCCATCCTCAGGGAGAGGATATGTTTAGTAGGTGATCAGCAGGTTTGGCCCAGAGAGGCAACAAGATGGGGCTGCACAAGCTCACCGGCACTGTGCATCCACTAAGCTTTTGTCTTGCCTATCTCAAATATCTGTGGAGCTGAAAGAGTTCTTCAAGGAGTGTCACCTGTCCTGGTCATTTGCAGTCCTGGAACTAGTCCCTGGCTTTCCCCATGGTCTGTTGTTATGGGCCCCCTTTCAGTTTTCATTTTATTAATTAGGTTTAATTTTCTCTTAGATAGTTTGGATAAGTGTTTGTCTGTCTTATTGAGTTCCTCAAAGAACCAAATCTGTGTTTCATTGATTCCTTGTATTTTTCTTTCTTTCCATATGGTTAATTTTAACATGTATTTGATACTTTCTTCATGTCTACTCTTCTTGGGTGTACTTATTCTTTTTGTTGTTGTACTTTGTTGTGTGCTGTTAAGTTGCTAGTGTGAAGTATTTTTTGTTTTTATGGAGAAACTCAGTTCTATACAGTTTCCTCATATTATCAATTTCATTGTGTCCTCTAAATTTGGATAGCTTGTGTAATTATTTTTATTGTATTCTATAAACTCTTTAATTTCCTTCTTTATTTCTGTCTTGACCCATTTTCTTCAGTAGAATGTTGTTCAGTTTTCATGAGTTTTTAAGCTATCTCTTTATTTTTTTTAATCCATCTGTAATCCATGGTAGTCTGATAAGATGCAAGGAGCTATTTTAATTTTCTTGCATCTGTTGAGACTTGAATTATGTCCAAATGTGTCATCAACTATGGAGAAATTCCATGTGGTACTGAGAAGAAGGTGTTTTCTTTTTCTTTGGGTAGAATGTTCTGTAGTATGTAAGATTCATGTGGTTTATGAAATCCATAAGCTCCAATATTTCTCCATTTTGTTTTTGTCTGGATGACCTGTCCATTGGTGAGGGTGGGGCATTGTAGTCTACCACTATCAAACACTGTGTGAGAGTCAATGTGTCATTTAATCTGTAGAAGTATTTCTTTTACAAAAGTGGGTCACCTTGTGTTTGGGGCATAGATATTAAGAGTTGAAATGTCATATTTGATGACTAAGGAGTATTCATCCACACCGCTTTTGATTAATTTTTGTGTGAAGTCTGTTTTGGTACATAATAAATGGGGACACTAGCCTGCTCTTTAGTTTCAATTGCTTTAAATATGTTTTATCCCAGATTAACCTTTTGGTAATCTCCATCTTTGATGTTGAAGTGTTTCTTTTGTGCAGTGGAAGGATGGATTGTTTGTGAATCTATACTGTTAATCTGTGTCTTCATTGAGGAACTGAACCATTTGATATTGAGAGATATCAGGAATAATTATTATTTATACCTTTTAATTGGTTGTTTTTGATGTTGTTACTTATGGTTATGATTATGATGATATGTGTATGAGAGTATGTTAGTTTGTGTTTGTGTTAATGTTGTGTGTTTCTCTTCTTTTTGTTTTGTTGATGTGATATTATTTATTTACTGTGTTTTCGTGTGTGTAGTTATCTTCCTGAGGTTGGGTATTTTCTTCTAAAAACCTCCTGTAAGGCTGGATTTGTACAAAGACATTGTTTAAATTTGACTTTATTATGAAATATCTCATTTTCTCCATTTGCAATGATTGAAAATTTTCTAGATATAGTAATCTGGGATGGCATCTGTGGTTACTTAGAGCCTGCATTACATGTGTCCAAGGCCTTAGGGCTTTTAGAATCTCCACTGATAAGTGAGGTGTAATTCTCATAGGCCTGCCTTTATAAGCTGCTCATTTTTGTTTTTGTTTTTTTTGTTTTTTTTCATCTTTTAATATTTTTTCTTTGTTCTTTATGATTAGTGATTTGGTTTTTATGTGACAAGTGGACATTTTCTTCTGGCCCAATCTATTTTGTGTTTTGCATGCTTCTTTATACGTTCACCAACACCTCCTTTAAATTAGAAAAAAAATTATTAGACAATTTTATTAAAAATATTTAGTGGACATTGGAGCTGGGTTTTATCTCTTTCATCTGTTTTTGTCATTCATAGTTTTGGTCTTGGCATAATTGCTGCAAGCCATCAAAATATATGAAGTAGGATTTCAGCTGATTATGACAGGCTAATACCTGGAAGAAGCCAAAGGCCTTCCAGAGATCAGGCTGAGGCTCAAGGAGTCTTTAATATTGTCTTTTATTATTAGCTGTTTCCTGCTATGAATTTATCATGTGCACTTGTAGTTTTTCCACCATTCATAAGGTACAATTTTCTCTCTACTAAAGGAATATTTAGATAACTTTCTGTGCAGCAACTTAGCCAGGATCCCAAATTTTAGGCACTCTGTCATTATCATCATTAGCAGAATCCATCCAGGACCATCCCCAGAAGGACAAAAGTGTCTTATCAGAGATAGCTCTGTACTCTCTAAGAACAGACTTAAGCATCCAGAATACCTGTTTGAGGAGACATGGTGGATGTGCTGATTAAGTTTAACTTTCTCCTTTCTAAAGTCTTATCTCTAGTTTTAGATCCACCCTTAACAATTAACTCAGAGGTAAAGGTTTCCTACTTAGGGGACATCTAGCTGTGATGGAAGTTGCCAAGCCAATTGTCTAATATCCAAGCATACTTGGTAGAAAAAGCAGGAGCAGTGATATCTTGGAGAGATAAGGGTCAAAGGAATAAAAGGACAGTTTTATTTACAGAGTGGGATGAGACAGAGAAGAGAAAAGAGAGCAGAAGCACTAGATGTTTAAGAACTGAAGAGGAATGAACTGAGATGTGAAAGAACTAGACTGAAGGGCTAGAAGGGAGTAATAGAGGAACAAGATGGAAGGTGAGGA
>CABHPH010000135.1:0-46063 GCA_902168325.1 Peromyscus nudipes
AAGGATCAGGAGGTGTGGCCTGATTAGAGGTGGTGTGTCACTGGTGGTGGGCTTTGGAATCTCAAAGGCCAAGGCAGGCCCAAAGCTCCTTCTCTCTGTCCCTTCCTTGTGATCAGATGTAAGCTCTCAGCTACCGCTTCAGGGTCATGCCTGTCTGTCTTCTACTATGCTCCCCACCATGATGGTCAAGGACTCACCCTCTGAAACTGTATCAAGCCCCAAATTAAATGCTTTCTTCTATAAGTTTTCTTGGTCATGCTTTTTCCTCATAGCAATTGAAAAGTAACTAAGACAGGAGGTTAGGCTGAACTCTCTGTAACATGAACCAAAGAGAGGAAGAATCGAAATTACTTGTGGAGTGAGACTGAAGCAGGTTTTTAAGGACTAGAGTATGTGTTCCTCCTTGGGTCATACATTTGTGGGGTGAGAACAGAAGATTGTTGGAAAATTTAAATCACTAAAATTGAAAGACATCTTGGTAGAGATAAATTCCATGTCATGGTTTTCCTGGAGGTGTTTTCTGTGAGAGATTCTCCACTTAGGGAGAGAACAGTATTTCTAGGGATCAAAGCCTGAGTTGTCTCTAGCAATGACTTCCATCTTATCCTATCAGAGTATCCACAGATTCATAGTTTTCTAGGAATTTGACCTGAGATTTGTTGTTGTTTTTCAGGAGGCTGGGTAGACCCCACTTAGACAAGGCACACAGCCCTCCCTCACAGGCCACTCCCCTCAGCCTCCTGCACCCTGGGTTTGTGTGCAGCTTCCCCTGCAGTCTCCCTCACTGTGTCCCTCAGAGCACAGTAGTACAGGGCAGAGTCTGCCAGCTGCACTGAGGACTTCTGCAGGTGGAAGGAGCTGCTGCTCTTCTGGAGAGTGGCCTGGAACCCTTGGTGCTCTGTCCTCTGGTTGTCTGTGGCGCTCTTCAGGAGTAGCTGAGGGGCTTTGTTGAGATATTGCACATACCAGAAAAGGAAAGTATTGGAGTAAGTAGTCTGATAAGTGCAGTTCATGATCACAGGCAACCCCTCTGTGACAGTGACCAGGCCTTCTGTCTGGGTCACTGAGTCTCCATTGCTCCTCCCTGAAAATAAATAAATAAGAAGAAATCACTTTGGTATGTGAGAAAGAAGGTAAAGACTTCCATAGGTGTAAGAAAATGGCATCATCCACACTTAGGGTAAACGTAACTTACTGAGCATTAAGAGGAGCAGCAGAACTAAGCAGGTGTCAGGAAGCATGTTCATAGAAGAAAATGACACTTGGTTCTTGAGTGCACCAAACTCACAGGGCAAGTCTCCTGCAGGACCTTACTGAAAATTCTCACTCATAAACAAGTACCTCCTTCTGCACAGTGACAGTCTGTCATGTGAAGCCACCACCTGGATGCAGACATTAACCACATCTGAAGAGGCAGCGCCCTCTGCTGATTTCCCTTCAAACTTCACCACAGATGTCTGCACAACACATTGTGAATAAACCTGAAACCTCACTCAAAGGAGGTAGGTCTAGAGTTTCCAACGGAGGCCTGAAATCACCAGTGTTACTGAATTATGTGTATGTTATTTTATTTTGTGTGCTGAATATGCATAAAATAATATACATACACCCACACACCTACCAACTGATAAATTTATCTACTTTTTCTCATTTTATTATTTCCTGGGGAATGTTATGCAATGAATTTTGTTTGCATTCATCTGTTCCCTATACTCCTGCAAGATCTATCCACTCTTCTCTACCAACCCAGTCCCCCTCTTTTTAAAACAGACACCTCAAGGTTTGAGTTATAGATTATCTTTCCCCTATACTATTGGATATGTGGCCTTCAGTGGAGGGTGGTCTATGCACCAGGGGCTGCATCTTTAAAGAAACATGTTTCTCTCTCCCAGCAGCTGTGAACTGCTCCTACCTCTGTAGATAAGGGTGGGATGCCCTCTTTCCATCTGCCCTACTGGAATTGGGTCTGGCCTGATCCTTTGCAAGTCTTATGTGTGCTGTCAACCTCTGTGAGTCCATGTGTGCAGCTGCCCTGCTGAGTCCAGAAAACACTGTCTCCTTGTAGTCATCCCCCAGCTATGGTTCTCAGAGTCTTTCCACCTCCTCTTCCTCAGTGACCTCTGACTTTCAGAGGAGGGTGTGTGATGTAAATGTCCTACCTGGGGCTCAGTGTGCCACAGCCTCTTCTTCTCTGAAGCACAGCGAGTTCTGTGAACCACTGTGACAATTACAATGTGCTGCAGCCAGGCATAGGGAATGACATAACTGTATTTCAATTTTTAAAAATGGAGAAATTGTCCTAAATTGTTTTGAGTGACTTGAAACAAGCTTTCTTGTTTTGTGTTTTTAATGTCTACAGTGTAGTTGGCACTTACCAACTAACAACTGTCAAATACACTGGAAGACCTGTGACAGGGTGTGGATGGGGCTCCAGGCCCTGTGGCAAGTTTGAGGACAGGCGGCAGTGTGCATTTGCAGCACAGAAGTACATGGCAGAGTCTCCAGGCTGGGTGGGTGTCTGTGATATGCAGGGAGAAGTGTTTGGCTTTCTTATCCTGTAAAACTATCAGTCTTTTCTCCTGCTTTCTTTCCACAGTTGAATGAATGTCAGTAATGAACTGAGGATGCTCTCCAGGTCCTTGCTTATACCAAGGGAAGTAGGACGAGGCACTGTCTCCATAAGTGCAGTTGATGACAGCGCTGGCTCCCTCCTGGACTCTCAGGGTGGAAGGATGCTGCTCTACCTGCTCACCTTACCTCACCCCTGTGCAAATGATGCAAAATGGAGAATGGTTGTCACGTCATCACTGTCCAGGATTCTCTTTTTCTAACAATAACTAGAGAAAATCTAACTAATATAGAGTCCCTCCTGGGTGTCTCTGAAATGCTCATGGAATATACCTGTGTCCTTAAAATCTTAACTCACGATCCAGCTGCAGCCAAAAGAACATGAATAAAATAGGAACATATGTTTTCATTGTTCTTCCAATTAAATTAAGATCCAATGTAGATCGTGATGACTAACAGGTCAGCTACAGCTATCAGGGTGTTGTTTATTCTCAGTAACAATTCTACCTCTTGAGTCATCCACTCAGCCACTGAGAAAAAGGCTGTGCTTCTGCACTAAGCCTGTACAGTCAGTATGCAAGGAAGTGAATCCTTTGCATACTCCCCAGCAGCTGAGGTCTGCTACTACCTTGTGGTTACATCCTTAACCATTGAGGCCTCTGCTCAAAAGGCCTTTGACCTGTAAAGGACTCAGACACATAAAACAGAAATACATTGTGTCAAGTGTGTTCTAGTACTGAGATATCAAGTATGGTATTTGCACACACTAGTGAGGCTGTTTTTTTCTATTTAGATCTAATGTAACATATGTAAATTCTGTATATATACATGTATAAATGTTGTTTTTCCATATATAGGTATATATATGTGATGTGTTCATATATAAGTGTGTATGTTTGTGTGTGTAACACATTCTGTCTAGAACTATATTTACTAATCCACTCACATATCACAGAATGTTTGGATTATTCATCAAGGAACTCTCCCTTTTCTTAGAGACAGATACTTAGGCTAGTATTTGTTTGTGCAAGTTATGGCGTATGGAAAATGTCTTTTTCAGGTGTCTCATGAGCTTTCAGCTGCAAAAGGACAATGTTCTTTCTATTTCAGTGAGTTCTTATTGACGATACAGATATAATGTTTTCATGCATGCATTTTACCTTCTCTAGAAGTTGGTCTGGAATCACAACTACACATAGCTACTCTTAGGAACGTTCTCAGAAATCATTTCATCTTGAGGATGGTACCATCCATTTCACTCACTCACTCCCACAGCGTCTACACTGAATCACTGATAGAAGAGCAGTGGTGGATTCCCTGTAGAATCTGCCAAACATTGCAACAAAACCATCTTTCCTCCTTCCTGTGGACCCTCCCAGCATCCCCTGCTTCTAGCTCATTGACTTTTCTTCCTGTCAACTGTGAACAGCTACAAACACTGTGTATCCGAGAACCCAGTGTACAACAGTCTTGGGAAGCAGAAGGCTATCTTCACTGTCCTTCATGTCCTCCATTTCAGCTCCCCTGGTACCATCCCCAGCCCTGTAACAGACCACTTACCTGCCCTCTCACTCTTCCTCCATTCACCGAGGACTCAGCAGAACCTTGCTGCATTTCCTTTCCTCCCTCACCCCCACTGTTTTGTGTCAAAAGTCACTACTTTCTAAAAGCAGGCAGTTCACCCTCATTCTCTTTAATGCATTTACAGACAGACCATTGTCATATGTGTACTTCTCTACAGCCAAAAAGCTAAATTTTAAGTAATAAAGTTAAATTTTAAAAAAAAGGACTCACAAATCTGTTATTTTCCTGTGAAACAATGGAATCTGAAATCTTCCTCCTTTTCTGAGTGCTGTGGTCTATATAAATTCTGCAATTAACAGAGCTACTTTTAAATCACATGAGGAAGGGCCATCTATCAGAACTACAAAAGATCCTCATTTGCTTTTGTTCTGTGAAACTGTACCAGGATAAATAATAAAATAATTGTCTTTAGAGGCGAAGCAGATGCTCGATGTGTCAGTTGCCTTCTGTGAATCATGAGGACCTGTGTGTTGATCTCCAGCAGCCACATAAGAATCTGATGATGTGGGTGCACCTGCAGTCAGAGCTCTGGGGAACAGAGACTGGAGATTCCTGGAGTCTCATTAATCATTCAGTCTGGTCCAATTGGTGGACTTCAGGTTCAGTGAGAACCTCTACCAAATAAATGAATAAATAAATAAACAAACAAACACGGAAATGAATGAATGAATGAATGAATGAATGAATGAATGTGAAGACCAATAGAGGAAGATACCCAATACCCAATGTTGACCCATGGTTTACACACACACACACACACACACACACACACACACACACACACACAAACATAGAGAGAGAAAGAAACAGAGACACAGAGATAGAAGACAGAGAAACAGAGACGGATGGAGACAGAGAAGTTACACTAATTTAAAAACCCACTTTTACAAAATCTGATTAGCTTGTAAAAGTCTAACATCAAGTTTTATTTAGAAGTTGTCCTGTTCTCTCCATACAAAGAACTCTACTTATTACATGTTATAGGAGCTTCAGTACCATTGCCCTGAAGTTAAATGCTGTGTATTTTTTTTTTTTGTACAAAACAGTCTCATGATAATGTTGCCAGGTCTGTCTCTGTCTCCAGCCTATTACCTGTACATGATACATATAACCTGGAAGCACTACGATGGGTGATGTCGATCTGTATGCTGTGAATATGTGTTGCTCTGATTGGTTGATAAATAAAGCTGTTTGGCCAATGGTGAGTCAGAATAGGATTAGGTGGGACATTCTAACAAGAGAGAGGAAGGAGAAAGATAGAGCAGAGGAGATGCTGCCAGCCACCTCCATGAGAAGCAAGATGTAAAAGTACTGGTAAGCCACAAGCCACATGGCAAACTATAGATTTATAGGTTAATTTAAGATATAGGAAATAGATTAATTTAGGATATAAGAACTAAATAACAAGAAGCCTGCCATGGCCATAGTTTAAAAATAATATTAGCTGGTGTGTGTTGATTTGGGTCCAAGTGGCTGTGGGACCTGCCAGTGAGAGAGATTTATCCTGACCATTGGCTAGTCAGGACATAGGAAAACTTTCAGCTACATACTTATGGGCATGTTAAGGCCACATAAATTGGTGGTTGAATTTTTCAGTACAGTTGTATCATCATTGAGAACATAGTTTTTAATCTTTCATTTACTCTCATTATCCCAATGGATGAAATGAACCAAAAGGCAATCAGAAGAGAAAGTAGAAACTAGGTCTCTGAAAGAGCTCCAGGTCTCGCTAGGAGTTTAAACAACTGGTCAGCATCAATATCAGGGATAAGTTTCTGGTATCTGAGGTATACTCCTCTGCACATCTCACTGCCGAGTGAAGAAAGGCAGCACATGCCCTGGACTGCAGTTTCTGAGGCTAAGCAGGAGACTGTGGGAGCCACAGCAGCCTGGGGAGCTCAGGGAGTGACACTTTCAGGTAGTGTGGACTTGTTGGAATAGATGTGGCCTTGTTAGAGAAAGTGTGTCACTTTGGAGGCAGGTTTTGAGGTCTCACATATGCTCAAGCCAAGCCCAGTGAGTCAATCCACTTCTTAATGTCTTCTGATCAAAATGTAGCCAGCACCATTTCTGCCTGCACACTGCCATGCTAGCTGACATGATGATAATAGACTGAACCTCTGAAAGCAAGCCACTCCAATTAAATGTTTTCCTTATAAGAACTGAGGTGGACATGGTGTCTCTTCACAATAATAGAAACCCTATCTAATACTGCCATAAAGTAAAGAATAACCATCCTACAATCCATAGACCCTGAGAAGTTAAGTAACCAGGAAGGCTCAAGGGGGCAGGGGAGATGCATGAATCTCACTGTGAAGGGAAAATAGAATAGACCATTGCTGCTGGGCAGGGGGAGTGCTCTAGATGGGGCATGGCTACAGGAGGGATCAGGTAGAGGTAAGACAGAGGAAGAGAGTACTGTAAGAGGACACTGGGGTTGGGGGGCATCTGTGGGAAGAGCTATAAACCTAGTGAAATGAAAACTCTCAGGAATCTATAAGGGTGAACCTAGCCAAGACTTTTAGCAATGGGGGATACAGAGCTTGAACAGGCCATCTCTTGTAAGTAGGCAGGACTTTGAGTGAAGGGTTTGGGACACAATATCAGCCACAAAACCTTAGACATACAGTTTGTCCTGCCTTCAAAATGTGTTGGGCTAAAGTTCACACAGAAATTGTGGGAGTGGTCAACCAATTTCTCGTCTAGCATGAAAACCATACCATGAAAGGAAGCCCACCCTGACACTGCCTGGAGCACCACAGCACAGAGGCTGGATAGCCCAGAGACCTAGAATAGAACAAATATGGCTGGTAAAAAAAAAAAAAGGCAAAGAAATTATTCCTGATGGTACTCTGCCATACTCCTAGATTGGTGCCCAGCCCAATTGTCATCAGACAGGCTTCACTCAGTGACTTACAGAAACAGAGGCAGAGACCCACAGCCAAACATTAGGTGGATCTCAGGGAATCCTGTTTGAGACAGGGAGGAAGGATTGTAGAAGCTAGAGATGTCAAGGACACCACAAGAAAAGCCACAATATCAATTAATCTGGACTCATAGAGGCCCACAGATAGTGAGCCGACAACCAGGGAGCCTGCATGGGTCTGACCTAGGCCCTTTGCATATATGTTACAGTTGTGTAAATTTTATTGTATTCTTTAAATAAAGGCCAGGTTAACTAAATCTAAGAATATATCTGTGGGAAAAAAAATTAGAAGTTAGTAGAATGATCTTTTCTGGAACAGCTTCGGTCTTCAGATGAGTGTGAGAGAGTCCTAAAAACCTGCACAGGACACACATCTTCAAGAATGCAGCATTTAGACTGTTCTCATTCTGAGTTTGAATAAACATTAGTGTTGTCCTCATATGTGATTTTATGCATGAAATATAAGTATTAAAATCAGTTTGTTGTTGATAACAACAAGGCGTTGAGTGGAAGTGGAGAATAGATGAAATAGAATTTGCTAAAGTAGAGAGCTTCTGTGCTGTAAATGATAGGAGTTAAAAGACTATGAGGAAGCTACATCTCAGAGAGGATTGTGTTGTATATGTGATGTCAACACAGGTCCAATCACAGGCCAATAGCGGACAATGGTCCATGTTCCACAAAGTCTCCAAAAAGAACTGAAGTTGTAGTTCAGTCAGTAGAGTGCAACTCCAAGACCCTGGTTTGACTGCCAGCATGTATAAAGTGGGCATGGTGCACACACCTGTAATTCTAGCACTTGGAAGAACGAGACAGAAGGTTGAGAAATTGAAAGGCATTTTAGTTATATAATAAGGTTGAGGTCAGTCTGGATACCTGAAACTGTCTCAAGAAGAAGGAGGAAAAGGAAGAGGAGAATGAGGAGGAGGAGGAGGAGAAGGAGGAAGAGGTAGAATCTATCTAGAAGTTGTTGCTGCTTTTTTTTTCTTTACATTTTGGTGTCTTATCTTTTTCCTTTCCCCCTTTCAGACAGACATCTATCCAACATATATACTACATCCATCATCTGTGGTGAATACATTCCATGATGCTCATCAGCATCAAATCACAAATAGTGCTGAGCCACACACACACATATTTTCTTCTACACATACATATTCACCTATGAAAAGTTTTAACCTTTGCACTTGAGAGAAGCACATGCCTTTATTTTTGGTCATATCTAAATTGTAGCATCACACAGCACTATGATACCTGAAGAGTCATTCTGATGATGTGGATGGCTACTCATTGAAAACAGACTGGTAGCATGGACAGCAGGAACATGCTGGACAAATATGCTTCACATCACTGCTGAGGGATTCTGATTCCACCAAGAACAATGGGTGACTTAAAACAAATGAACTGCTTATTTCTGAAGTTTTCATTTCATATTATAACCCATGACTGAACACAAGAACTTGAAATCTGAAAAAGCTAAACTAGGATGGGGAAGAAGTTCTGTGTACTTGCTGAGTGCCTGATTGCCTGCTGTAAGGGAGTGCTGCAGTGTCCTTCTCCACAGGCACAGTTCCAGCCTTCAACCTAGTCTCAGCACTTAAAAACAGAAAACACAAGTCTATAAAAGACACCTGTGGTTCTAGACAAGACGATGAGGAAAGGGTGTGGACACTGATTCCTGGTCCAGCCAGAGAAAATCCTAATGGGGAAGAATGAGCTGGTTTCAAACCATGAGTAGATTTCCCAGTGCAAAGGATATATAAATATATAAATATAAATATATATTATATTATAATTCTAGGCACAGGTCATATTAGTGTGGCAAGAGATTGGACCAAGTATGAGTAACAGCCTTAGAAATGTACACTAGAGAAGGTAAGATGGCCCTGACCTTGAAGCATAGCATGTATCTTCATAATGTTCACTTGCAAATTCCTATTTGTCAACAGTATGGGTCCAGGATAAACAGGTATAATATAAGTGAATGGTTAGACAGATAGATGTTTTCTTTTCTAGTTAAACTTAAGAGTGTAGGAGATAATGGTTTAGTTACTTTAAACAATAATCATCTCTAGGTCGTTGAGATGTGTGTAGAAGAGCCACAACCTTCACCTGCTCTGAAGCAGCACTGCCCCTCTGTGGACAAATATGGTCTTCACTCAAGAGCATCCTGAGCTTAGAAGCTCGGGCCTTGAAGAAAGAAAGGCATTGAATCTTTTTCCGGAGCCAGTGTTTTTGAGATGGAAAGAGTTTCTTGTCTTTGTTTTGGTCAGTTACAGCAGAGTTGTCTTTACTCCCCCTCCAGCCCTTTCTTTACATATCATCAAAATTCCTAATCTTTCTATCTTGTCTAAAAATATTCTGTTTTAGAAAATAGTACAAGCCCTTCATAAGAAATGAAGAAATGCCAGTGCTTATTACTCACAATCAAGCTTATAAATTAAGCAGATGGCTGTATTTGACATGAGACTATCTTCTTGACCCCCTCATATAGAACACTTGTACATATGGTGATTATTAAACCATAAACATTTTTCACTAAATATTTTATTACCTTTATTTTTAATATTTAATGTTACCTATATTTTTAAAATAATCATATCAATTCTTCCTTCCAAAAACCTCTGATATATTCCTCTATGCTGTCTTTAAAATTTATGCCTATTCTTTCATTAATCATTGTTACAAATGTATGTATATACATCTTTATTACTACATACATAAATACAAACTCTTTGGTCTATATAATGCTATTTGTAAGTACATTTTCAGGGGTGAAAAATCAGTACTGGATAACCAATTGATGTGTTCTTCTCTGGGAAATACTGTGTCTTCCACTGCCACATTCCTTAGGTACCAGTACTTCATTGTCTAGGATTGAGGCTTTGTGCACTTTCCTCCACACACTTTAGCATGTCTATTGTGTTTGCCCCTGTTCAGCTCATGCTTAGGCAGTCATGTTGGTGAGTCTTCATGGGTGTAGCTTCTGACATTCTTAGGAGACACAATTTCACAGCAAACTCCCTCATCTTCAGGCTCTTAGCGTATTCTCTCTCCCCTTTTCAGTGTTTCCAGAGCCTTAGGTGCAGGAGTTAGATTATAGACATCCCATTGGGAATAGAGTCCACCACCCTGCATCTTGATTGGTTGTGGCTTTCTGCAATGGCCTCCATCTTCTATGAAAGCCATGAATGGTGGAGGAGAACCTACATCCACCACTTTACTAAACCAGCACTATCCCTAACTCGACTTTAGTTATTTGTCCTTATCACACACACATTCCTTTACACAGGGTCTGCTCATCTGACTCATTTCGGAATGAGTCATTCATTCTCTTTTATTGTGTTGTAAGACTTTTTACATCTTCTTCTTAAAGTCAGTTGAACAAAATACATTTTTGAGCACTTTCTCATAGCCGTTGTTCTCTTTACTTTCTTAAAGATGTTCAGATCTCTGCCTGGAAAACTTCAAAGCAATGATGAGTAAAGATAAATATATGAAAAGGTAACTCAAAATAATGCATTAGAAGATTCAATACCTTCAACTTCCCCCGAAGTCTTTTATAAATTCAATAAAATAGCACTAAAACTCAAAGCACCATTTTTTTTTAAATTGATGAATTGAATAGACACCAGCCCACAATAGGTGGCATCATTCTGTGGGAAGGTATCCTGGGTTGCATAAGAAAGCTTCTTAAGTGTGAGTCTGTGAGTGACCCAGCTACAGAGTTCCTCCATGATTTCTGTTGTAATCTCCTGTTTGAGTTCCTGCCTTGATAACCACCAATGATGGACTATGATCTGGAAGTGAAAGGTAAATAATCCTTTCACTTTCTAAGTAGGTTTTTCTCAGAGAGTTTCATCACAGCAACAGAAAGGAAACAGAGCATCCAGCTGTCTGAACACTCTGTATCTTCCATAACTTGATGTTCTTGTTGTTGCTACAGTTTGTTTTCTCCTCACTGACCCTGACCCTGTCCACAGCAGGGTCACCTGGAAGCCTTTGCCTTCCATTCCCTTTCTCCTCATCCTTTGTGAATTCAGCACACTGCAGCTTAAATGATCACATTGATTCAGTCTTCCCATCAGCTTCTCTGTTAGTTCTAAGATGGACATTTATTATTCAGGAGGGAGTATATATTGAGAATGGAAGACATATGCCGATGTCCTGAACCTATAAGGCCAAGAGCATTCCTGAGGTTGCAAGTCTACCAATACAGGAAACCAATTTTAAAGGAGGCATGAAATTTTGTGGTGGCTTACTGATGTCTTATGACTTGGAAAAGCTACACCCATCCGGCTGAAGGTTTGTGTACTGGCTGCAGGTGTGTGGGGAGCACTGTGCATTCATAGCACAGAAATAAGTGCCTGAGTCTGTGGTCTGGGAGGAGGAAATGTACAGAGAACTTCGATATTCTTTAGCTACTGTTGTAGATGTCAGTCTTCCACTGTGCTTTGTTCCAGAAGGATTAGAAAGCAGGCTGATGAGGTGTCCCCCAGGACTTTGGTGAAACCACTGCACTTGGTTTGCAGTGGTTGAAAAGTTACACTGCAGCTCTGCACGCTCTCCCTCCTGCAGAACCAAGGACACAGGACTCTGCTTCACTTGTTGACCTTTCACCCCTGATTAGAAACAGAGAAAGAGACACAGATGGGGTCACTGAGCATCCACAGAACCCTGAACACACCCCATGTCCTCTGAGAAGGTGGGAGCTCTACAGGACTCCTGAGCTGCTTCCCCACCCTCCATGTGCTGACAGAATCCTCTCTGTCCCCTGAATGTGGACAGCCAGACTCACAGCAAACCTGGGTGCACAGCAGCCCCAGCAGAGAGCACAGCAGCCTCTTCATGGTGCTTGTCTGGCTGCTGGAGACAGAAGCAAGGAACCAAGCCCTGGGCTGTGGTGTCAGGATGGCTGTTGAATGTCCTTCCTCCTGCAACCAGTCAGCTCCACCCAGGAACCCTGCCAGGCCAGACCCTGCAGAGTTCCCTCCCAGCCTTCTGAGCCTGAAGCTCCTCCCAAATCAGACCTGGCTGAGAGTCTGGGTGGAGTGCAGTTGGGGGCAGGGCATTTTGAGATGACTCTGGGGTTGTATGGAGTTAGGGATCCAGGAAACAGGAGAGGACCAGCCCCTCCCAAGAAGAAAAAGCCTCAGCCACACACAGAGCCAAGCACACTGAGAGAAGCAACAGCTAAAGGTTTAACTCAGGAAACAGATGCATGTTCTGACTAAAGACCCTTTACTGGGGCCTGACAGATAGCTCAGCAGATAAGGGTCTTTGTCCTTCCAAGAGGCCTTAGTTCCCTCCCCAACATCTACTTTAGGTTGCTCACAGCTGTCTGTAACTCCAGCTCCTGGGGACCTGATGCTGTCTTCTGTCCTCCTGAGAACCTGTACACATGGATATAGATCCACACTCATATACATTGAAAAATAACATGAATCTTCACCCAAGAAATAATTTGAGTAAAATCACTGCAGTAGAAAAACAAACAGCAGCATAATGATAGAGTAAGTATAGATGTAATAGTTTAATATTTTTAGAATCATTTTAAAAAGTGGGATACTCCTGCACCAGTAAAATCTTGCTTTAAATGTTGTTTGAAATATAACTGTTGCAAATCTCTGTTCAGGCTCCACTTCTCCCAATCCAGATCCTGCCCCTCAGAAAGCCCACCAAGGGTCGGCTTCTCCCCTGGAGACACTCAAGACCACATCTACATGATATTTAAGACAAGGTCTCTAGACCTGCAGTGTGATTTCTCTCTTGCTTCCTTTCTGAGAGTCTCCTGGAGTTGCTTTGCTCACTGTAAACCTGTTCTTATTAATTTGGCCTGATACAATTTTTTGCATTGCTGGAGAAACCAATATGTACCAATATCAGGGTACAGAAAACTTTCAATGACAGCATAAGAAGGAAGTGGAATGGAGAAAGTACAGGAGTCCTGTGTTCCAGAGTGACAGGGGCAGCAGCGGTGGTGTGCTATTGTACGTGGTGACTGCTTGGAAGAATGCACTTGAGTTCATAACAGTAGAGGAATGCATTTCAGAGTTTTCACTATAGAGACGATTGCTGGAGAAATGAGACTGGAAATGAAACATGAACAGCATGAAGACTGGCAGATGTAGGCAGGGGTTGCTCTGAGCTTAAGGAGGTTTAGATGCCTTTGTCATCGGGACACTGAAGGGACAATGAGGAAGAGACACTGTCTTTCCCTTGGCCTGTCTCTGGCATCTGCATAAAGTATGTTCTGTCAGAACACCTACCGAAGCAGTGGAGGAGGTTTAAAAAAATAACTATTCAGTAACTTTATACATGTTCATAATGTATTCAGATCATAACCATCACCACCACCCTGCTTCCTCTACAATTCCTCCCAGAACCCACTAAATCCCTCTCTCCTACAAAAGCCAGGAAGCTAGAACAGGGCCATGAGGGCCAGAAGAAAGCTCAAGAGAAAGCGGTAGGGTAGTAGAACACAGGTAGTGTAATGTCAAAGGGGACAGGAGGGGCTGTAAGCAGAGGGGGCGAGGCAGGGTAGGGGAGAAGGAAGGTTTCTGTGAGTTTATTCTAATCTGTGAAAACACCTTTTACCTTTTAGAAAAAAGAGTCCTCTAGAGGACCATTTGAGAAATAGCAAGTTCACAGCTGCAGTGACCTTCCCCCTGTCTTTGCTGACTTCTGAGTGTGAATCCAAGGCTTTCTAATCACACACAAAGGAAGCTCAATGCTCTCTAAGTAGAAACTCGAGATTTTAAGAAAAGAAGAATATAAAGTTATGAACTGAGAATGGAGAAAAAGATATTTTAGAGTGAGAAAATTACAGCATATTTACACATTAGAAAACAAATACCAGGGACCTAGTAATCAGAACACTGCATAGTTACCAGATTTCTACACAATGCCATCAAAATACCCAAGAAAAGGATGTGAGAAACAACAGCTAAAGGTGTTGTTTTTTGGGGGGGGGTGGGGGTTGAGATTATTATTAATTTTTTATTTTGCATAACAACAACAGTTTCCCCTCCCTCCTCTTCTCCACTCAAGTCTTTTTTACTGCCCCCACCCCTATCCACTCCTCAGAAAGGATAAGGCTTCCCATGGGAGTCATCAAAGAAGGGCATATCAAGTTGAGGCAGGACCAAGCTCCTCCCCTTGCATCAAGGCTGAGCTAGGCATCCCACCATAGAGAATAGGTTCCAAAAAGACAGATCCTGGTCCCACTACTAGGGGCCCATCAAACAGACCAAGCTACAGAACTGTCACCCACATGTAGAGGGCCTAGGTGGGTCCCATGCAGGCTCCCTAGCTGTTGGTCTAGAGTCCATGAGCTCCCAGCTGTGTCTGTAGGTTTTCCTGTCACGACCTTTAACCACCTTGCCTATATAACCCCTCCTCTGTCTCTTCAACTGGACTCCCACAGCTTGGCCCAGTACAGCTAAAGGTTTAATTTAAGAAACAGGTGCTCTGACTAAAGACCCTTTACTGGGGCCTGAGAGATGGCTCAGCAGATAAGGGTCCTTGTCCTTCAAGGAGTCCTTAGCTCCCTTCCCGGCATCCACATGGGTGGCTCACAGCTGTCTGTAACTCCAGCTCCTGGGGACCTGATGCTCTCTTCTGTCATCCTGAGAACCCATACACAAATACCACACATTTACACAGACCCACTCTCATACTCATTAAAAAAAAATATCAAGAACCTTCACCCATGAAAGAATTTAAGTAAAATCACCACAGTAGAAAAAGAAAAGAAACAGTTTTGGAATGCATTTTAAATATTGGGATATTCCTGCTCCAGTAAAGGTTTGTTCTAAATGTTGATTAAAAATATGACCACATAAGAAGGAAGTGGATTGGGGACAAGCTAATGTAGGAGTTCTGCATTCCAGAGTGACAGGGACAGCAGCGCTGGTGTGCTATTGTGTGTGGTGAAGACAGGAAACAACGCACTATGAGTTCGTAAAAATAGAGAAAATGCAGTTTAAAGACGTTACCAAAAAGTTGACTGCTTGATAAATGAGACTAGTAATAAAAAGCAAACATGGAATCTTCTCAAAAATAACTCACAGCCAACCTTACCCCATCTCAACCCACCACTGTCTTAAACAGTATTAGAGCTACGAACGTCCGCCAATGTTGTAGGACACTTTGGGTGAAGTTTTGACTAAGGTAAAAATGCTGTCCCAGAAAACTGTGCTGTTTCACTCTGAACAGGACCCTCCTTTGGGCTGAGTTCCCCACCCAGCACTGATGCTGCAGGAGGATGCAGAGCCCTGACGGTGCATTTGCAGCAGCTGCTCTGGAGCTGAGGCACAGCTCCTCATCTCTTGTCCCTCAGGGTCATAACTCTACTGAAGGAGAAATCAAATCTTTTCTTTGCAAAAGGAGAAACAAGTAGATGACAACTAAGATCTGTCCCATGGGAGTGAAGCATTTCCCAAGATTCCCCTTTCTCTGTTTTGTTACCTTCCTGGAACATGCCAACCCCCTGAAAGTGTCTGAAGCTGGAATCCAATCTCTTATCTGCAGGTCTCCAGTCATTTGTGTCCAGCTCTGCACTTGTGACTCAGGCCACATCAGCATCCAGCTCCCTCAGTCCCATTGTCAGGGGATCTATAGGTGACATGTCTTTTCACTGTTCCCACAGTAAGTCTGAGAGCCTTCCATGCCTGAGAAAGGCTGGTTTCCCGGTGTGAGCTTCAGGAAGCACTGAAGACCCAGATGAGTGTGTTGCACATGTGGGAAAGGACCCTGAGGGACAATTTTCACTTTGATGAACTCAAAGTCAAATTCAACATACATCAATCTAATGAGAGACTTAGTTCCCTGTGCAGTCCCTTTGCCTTTCTTATAAAATACAACATAATTCAGAAGTGTCACCTGCCATAGTCTAGGTCCTGCCCACAGGAGGAGACTATGCCATGCATGGACACCAGGGGGCAGGAGTTATGAGCATAGCCTTCCAAAGCCAGTACAACTCTCTCTCTCTCTCTCTCTCTCTCTCTCTCTCTCTCTCTCTCCCCGTCTCCCCTCCTTCTATGTGGTGTATATGTGTTAATGTGTGTATGTGAAAGAGTGTGTGTGGTGTCAATCAATATGAAGTCATTGAGAACCAATAGGTACCATTCAATGAGGCATTTTTGTGCAAAATGAAAAGCACAAAGGACACAATCCTCTTTAGACAGACCAGAGTGCACTGTGTGGTAGCAACAATCAGTGACGGCAGAAATTAATATTGGAAGCAGAATTATAAACAGTAATATAGGGAGGGGAGATACAGATTCCAACACCAGAAACTGTCTGGAAATAAACCAATGTGACTTTGAGTTAAGGAGCCAAGAAGCAAATAGTCATAATGTAAAACACCATTAGCCAAAGGCTGTGAAATCTTGACGGCAACACCTGTGTGTACAATGAATGACTGTGGGTCACATGAATAAGTCCAACTCAGTCATTCATCCAAACCAGATCTAAAATATGCTTTTGGCCATTTTATCTTCACCTGCAAATGAAAAGTGTAATTGAGGGGGATCCAGGAAACAACTCTTAAACATGTTTTATTTTTGAACACAATTTAAAACTGAAGACCATGTGATCGTACCACTGGGGTCTCCTTATACCTTGAGTCTGTTTGGGTAAGGGACTCTGGAGCATGTGCTTCATTATCCCCTCATTAAATATCCTTCCAAACTGAATAATTTATCACCTACATGTTCTACAAAGAATATCTTAATAATTTATCACATTAATATTCATATTATGATTTATACCTGAATAAATTTAGCTTTGGATAAATTAGATGAATTTATTAAACAAGAATCTCAGTATCGGGCATGGGAGTTATTGATCAGGGAGGCTGCAGAGGTATACAAAACAACACTGGACATTGTCATGGTTCCTGGCTGCCCACTATAACAGGATGGTGAGATTATATGTTTAAAGCCACCACATTTTACTGTTCCATGACATAGAGAAATCAACCTGGAACTGACTAGGGAAACGTCCTCCTTGCTGGTTAGAGTTCATAGCACTGGAAGGTCCTATGCAGGCTGCTGGGGTAGCAGTAGTGTTAACCAGAGCTGGACCCTGCATGCTCAGTACTGAACTTCCAGGTAATATGTGCTCAGTGGTGCAACAGTGGCCTGACTGCTACAGAAAAGCAATGCTTTCTGATTGGATTAGAAGCCTCCTCAACAGGACGAAATTCCTGCCTAGTACAGTGACATGGCCAAAAATCCCATGGTTTAGGAGTTCACAGGCCCTAGGGCAACTACTATTGGTATTTTGCTAAATAATCCTGTCAAACTGCCTTCTAAATCTGTGTTTATATTCACAGATTATAGCTGGGATCAACTTTGGTTGGAGTATATGTTTCAAGAAGTTTCCATAATGAATTTTTCCATACTGATTTGTTCAAATGCCTTTAGTGTTAGTTATCCCTCCCCTACATTGCTTCCTCCACCCATTTCCAGAAAATTTCATAATTTTATTTAAGTTGAGTAATATCACACAGTGTAAATGTATCACAGTTTCACAATTCACTCATCAGTCGATGGACATCTAAAGTGTTTCCAGTACTTAGTGATTATGAATAGAGTAGCAATGAACATAGAAAAGCAAGTATCTCTGTAGAAAGACGTAGACTCTTTAGGTTAAATTTTCAAACAGTGGTATAAGTAGATGTTGTAGATGTATGTTCAGCATCTGGGGTCACCTCCATACTGATTTCTATGTTTACACCCTATCCGTTTGCAGTCACATTGATACTGAATAAGTTTCCCCCTCATGTCATCCTCTCAACTGATGTCCTGATCCTTTGGTTCTTACAACCCATCCTGCTCCTTTCTGTGGTGTTCCCTAGCCTTAGGTGTAACATTTTAGATGTAATAACTGGAACTGGAGACCTCACAGCCAGTTGTTATTCTTTGCATTTGATCAATTTGTCAATGACTGAAGTAACCTTCATCTGCTTCAAAATGGAACTTCTTTAATAATGGATGTGAACTGTTCTTATATGTGTGTTTAATTATAAGTATTTATAATATGATAGAAGCTAAATTGATTTAGGAAAGTGGCCTGTAGCTGGACGTTTTCTCTGGTCCTGCCAAGCCCCCGCACTCCCATGGCCCGCTTATAAAATAATCATTCAGAAAGTTATATTAATTATAACTGCTTGGCCATTAGCTCAGGATGATTACTAAGTAGCTCTTACACTTAAATTAACCCACAATTCTTAACCATATTTAGCCACGTGGCTTGGTACCTTTTCTCAGTTCTGCCTTGACATCTTGCTTCCTCTCTGTCTGGGTGGTGACTCCTGACTCAGTCCTTCCTCTTCCCAGCATTCTTCTCTTCTGCTTACTCACCTATACTTTCTGCCTGGATACTGGAAAATCAGCATTTTGTTTATCAACCAATCAGAGCAATACATATTTACAGCATACAGAACAATATCCCACAGCAGTGACCATGGTAGGTTCTCTCCTAGGGTTTGCGACCTCTTTAGACATGGGTAGGTAATTAGGTTTGCAGTATTGGGCCTAATATCATTCCTACTGAGCAGGCCTTAAGTCTAATAAGACACTTACGTTAGTCTTTACCAAGATAGAAGTGCTACATCCCATCCTTGTGGATATCTTGCCATTGAGGTCATTGTTTTGGTTCATAACCTTTATATAGCTTGGTAGGATTATTTATTGCTTTTCTCCCGTGGAATCTTGCACTTAGTATGAGAACTCATTCTTTGGGAAGAGTCTTCAGGTCATTTCTAGGTAAATTCCTCCAAGTCCTATGTCTGAAGTATGTGGTGTTCTTAGCAAAAGGGTCTTACCTACAAGTTTTATGAGGCAATCAAACCAATGCGCATAGCCTATTTCATTGGAGGAGACTCTTGAAGCCCCTGACCAACAATTTGAAAGGAGGTGTCCCAGGCCTGGCACTGGGGTCTCTTTTTTATTAGATTTAGCATTCATTCTAGGTTTGACAAGCACTCATCTCAGAGATTCTATTCTATGCTGTGCCATTTGAAGTAGATTTTTGGAGTTCAGAAATGCAAGTTAATATTCCATTTTGCTCCCTAACCAGTAAGATAGAGTGTACATTTATTAACAGGTTAGTTACTCTGATATGATCATTACATGTTCTATGCCTTTATTATTTTATTCTTCTCTCATATATTACGTTCCAATGGCAGTTTCCCCTCCCTCTCCTTTTCCCAGACTCTCTTGCTCCACCTCCCATCTCCCCCAGATCCAAAATCCTTCTCTTCCCTCAGAAAAGAGTAGGCTTCCCAGAGACATCAACCAAACACTGTTGTTGGATATTTGATCACAGTGTATGAAGATATGTTGCTGTTTTACCTCATCTGCCTCAAGTGCCTTCTGATAGGTTTAATAAAGACTTGAACAGCCAATAGCTAGGCATGAAAGGATAGGCAGGAATTCCAGGCAGTAAAGAACTCTGGGAAGAAACTGAGGCAGGGGATTCACAAGTGAGATATGACGGAAGTCAGATATACAGAATGGAGGAGAGGTATTGTGCCACGTGGCAAAATATAGATTAATATAAATGGGTTAAGTTATAAGAGCTAATTGGGAGCAAGCTTTAGCTAAGGCCAAGATTTCATACTTAATAAGAAGTCTCCTTGTCATTATTTGGGAGCTGACAGTCCAAAGAAAGACCTGTTCTGAAATATGGCATAATAAACTACAATAATTCCAGGCACATGCCATCACACATCAAGGCTGGACAAGGCAACCCAGTAAGAGGTAAAGGGTCCCACAAGCAGGCAAAAGAGCCAGAGCCAACCTCCTTTTCCACTGTTAGGAATCCCACAAGAAGACCAAGGCACTCAGTCATAACATATGCAGAGGACCTAGGTCAGACCCCTACAGGCTCCCTAATCTCAGCAAGCCAATATGAGTCCCAGTCAGTTGATTCTGTAGGCTAAGTACTCCTAGTGTCCCTGAACACTCTGGTTCCTCCCATACTTATTCCCTCTTCTCTGCAGGACTCCCTTATCTCTGTGCAGTGTTGACTGTGGGACTCTGCATCTGCTCCCCTCAGCAGCTAGATGAACTCCCTCTGGTCTCTTTGATGATGATTCTGCTAGGCTCCATCCAGTACCAGATGTGGTTTTTTTTTTTTTTTTTTTGCTGTTTTTGGTTTACAAAAATATGAATCATTCTTAAGAGACTCTGTGGTCTTTGATTTCCGATCTTTCTTCCTTTACAAAGAGATAAATATGAGTACTAGAGCATTTCATTTTAAATCAGTGCTTTGTTTCCAGAGCTGAGGTGGATCAAAACCTTGGCCACCTTTCCCATGTTTCAGAATAATTATGAGAAAACCAAACTCCAAGTGAGTGACTACACCATGTCCTCAGGATTTAAGCAAAGTGCAACGGCAGATGAGAGAGGACACTAAGGGAGAAGGATTTCTACACAGTGTGTAGGAAAAGAAGGAGCTGCCTCTCAGGGCAGCACCGGCAGAGCTCCAACAGCTGTATTTCCTGAACAGCCTCATTAAGTGATGGCTGTTGAAGATTGTGATGATTTGAATAAGAATGGACCCCATAGGCTCATATATCTTGAATGTTTTATTTCCCAGTTGATAGACTGTTTAGAAAGGATAAGGAAGTGTGGCCCAGTCAGAGGAGGTGTGTCATTGGCAGGTTCTGTAATCCTAAAGCCCAAGATCCAGTCTCTCCCTCTTTCTGCATTTTGCTTGTGATCAGATAGAAGCTCTCATTTACTGCTCCAGGGATGCTTGACTGCCTGCTACTATGCTCCCCACCATGATGGTCAAGGACTCACTCTCTGAAACTGTACTCAAGCCCCCAATTAATGCTTTCTTCTACAAGTTGTCTTGGTCATGGTATGGTGTGTCTTCATTGCAATAAACAAGTAACTTAGACCAGAAAGAAGTTAGGTTAAACCTAGGTAACGTGAACCAAGGAGAGGAAGTACCTAAACTACTTGTGGAGTGAGACTGAAGCAGATTTTTTTTATTTAAATGTATTTCATTTTACATACCATCCCCAGTTCCCCCTCCCTCCTTTTCTCTCACCCCTCCCACCTCCCACTCATCCAACCCTCATCCTCAGAGGGGGTAACGCCTTCCTTGGATAGTCAACAAAATCTGGCATACTAAGTTGAGGCAGGGACTGGGCTCTCCCCCCTGCATCAAGGCTGAGCAAGGTATCCCACCATAGGGAATGGGCTGCAAAAATCCAGTTCCCATGGTGAAATGCTTAGCACTCTGTATTTTGAAGCAGATTTTTAAAGACTAGAGTCTATGTTCCTTATTTGGGTCATAAATTTGTAGAAAAATGACAAGATTGTTGGAGAATATAAAACACTGAATTTTCAAAGACAACTTGGTAGAGATAAATCCCATTTCAGGGTTTTCCTTGAGAGGTCCTCCACTTGGTGAGAAAACAGTAGTAGTCCAGGGGATCAAAGCCTGGTTGTCTGTGGCAATGACTTCCATCTTGTCCTGTGAGAATATCCACAGATTATTAAGTTTCTAGGAATTTGACCTGAGATTTGTTGCTGTTTTTCAGGAGGCTGGGTAAACCCCACTTAGAGAAGGCACACAGCCCTCCCTCACAGGCCACTCCCTTCAGCCTCCTGCACCCTGGGTTTGTGTGCAGCTTCCCCTGCAGTCTCCCTCACTGTGTCACTCACAGCACAGTAGTACAGGGCAGAGTCTGCCAGCTGCACTGAGGACTTCTGCAGGTGGAAGGAGCTGCTGCTCTTATGCAGAGTGGCCTGGAACCCTTGGTGCTCTGTCCTCTGGTTGTCTGTGAAGCTCTTCAGGAGTAGCTGAGGGGCTTTGTTGGGATATTGCACATACCAGAAAAGGAAAGGACTATAGGTAGTCTGATAGGTGCAGTTCATGATCACAGGTAACCCCTCTGTGACAGTGACCAGGCCTTCTGTCTGGGTCACTGAGTCTCCTTTACTCCTCCCTGAAAATAAATAAACAAATAAATAGTTAAATAAATAAATTAGGAGAAATTTTCTATGTGAGGAAGAACATAAAGACTTCCATAGTTGTAAGAAAATAACATCATAACACTTAGGGTAAATGAAACTTACTGAGCATGAAGAGGAGCACCAGAACTGAGCAGGTGTCAGGAAGCATGTTCATAGGAGAAAAAAATACCTGGTTTTTGAGTGTACCAAACTCACAGGGCAAGTCTTCTGCAGGACCTTATTGAAACTCCTCACTCATAAAGAAGGACCTCCTTCTGCACTGTGACAGTCTGTCATGTGAAGCCACCACCTGGATGCAGACATTAACCACATCCGAAGAGGCAGCGCCCTCTGCTGATTTCCCTTCACACTACACCACAGATGTCTGTGCAATACGCTGTGAATAAACCTGAAACCTCACCCAAAGGAGGCAGGTCTCAAGTTCACAGTGGGTGCCTGAAATCACCAGTGTTACTGAACTATGTGTATACATTTTTATTTAGTGTGATAGATGTCCATAAAATAAGACACACACACACACACACACACCCCTCTGATAAAATTTATCTAATTTTTCTCATATTATTTCTTAGGTATTGTTATGCAACTAATTTTGATTGTGCTCACCTGCCCTCTTCAATGCTGACAGATCCATTCACTCTTCCCTACCAACCCAGATTTATCCATCGCTATTAAAAATAAAACACCTCAAGTTTTGCATTATAGGAAGTGCTCCCCACATACTGCGATGTGTGTCCTCCATTGGGGGTGGACTATGGACCAAGGGATTCACCTTTAAAGAAACCCGAGTATCTCACCCAGCAGCTACCAACTGCCCATAGCTCCTTAGCTAAGGGTGGGAATGCACACCTTCTCTCCTTGATCAAATTGCATCTGGCCTGATCCTTTGCAGATCTTACATGTGCTGTCAACCACTGTGAGTTCATGTGTGCAGCCGCCCTGCTTTATCCAGAAAACACTGTCTCCTTGTAGTTATCCCCCATAGATGGCTATCACAATCTTTTGACCCGCTATTTCTCAGTGACCTTTGACCTTGGGAGGAAGGTCTGTGATATACATGCCTCACTTGGAGCTGAGTGTGCCAAAGCCTCTTCTTCTCTGCAGCACAGGATTTCTGGTTCTCTCTGACAATCACCATGTACTGTAGCAAGGAAAAGGGAAGAACAAAATTGCATTTCAATTTTTAAAATACATTTTAAAAACAAAGGAGAAAACTGTCCTAAATTGCTTCAGTGACTCGAAACTAACCTACTATATTGTGACTGACACATGCCACACTGAAGGCCTGTGACACAGAATGTGGATGGGGCTCCAGGCCCTGCAGCAGGTTTGAGGACAGGCTGCAGGTGCACGTGGAGCAGTGTGCACTTGCAGCACAGAAGTACAGGGCAGAGTCTCCAGGACGGGTGTCTGTGATGTGCAGGGAGAAGTGTTTGGCTTTCTTATCCTGTAAAACGATCAGTCTTTGCTCCTGCTTTCTTTGCACAGTTGAACGAATGTCAATCACGAGCTGAGGATGCCCTCCAGGTCCTTGCTTATACCAAGGGAAGTAGGACGAGGCACTGTCTCCATAAGTGCAGTTGATGACAGCGCTGGCTCCCTCCTGGACTCTCAGGGTGGAAGGATGCTGGTCCACCTGCTCACCTTGGCTCACCCCTGTGCAGAAAGATGGAAAGAAAGGAGAAAGGTTGTCAGGTTATCACTGTCCAGGTTGCTCTTCTTCTGCAGGCATTAGAGAAAACCTGACTAAAATAAAGTTCCTGGATGTCTCAGAAATGCCCACTGAGTATTCTGTGGTCCTAAAATCTTAACTCACCATCCAGGTGCAGCCACAGAAACATGAATAAAGTCGGAGCGTGTGTCTTCATTGTTCTTCCAATTAAATTAAGATCTGGTGTAGATTGTGATGACTTCCAGGTCAGCTACAGCTACCAGGGTGTTGTTCTTTCTCAGGAACAATTCTACCTCTTGAGTCATCCACTCAGCCTTAAGAAAACGGCTGTGCTTCTGCCCTAAGCCTGTACAATCAGCATACAAGGAAGTGAATCCTCTGCATACTCCCAAGCAGCTGAGGTGTACTACCACCTTGTGGTTGTATACTTAACCAGTGAGGCCTCTGCTTAAGTGTTCTCTGACCTGTGAGGGACTCAGACACATAAAACAGCAAAATGTTGTATCAAGTGTATTCTAGTGCTGAGAGATCAAGAATGGTATTTTACACACTAGTGAGCCTGTTTATGAGATTTAAATCTTACACAGCATATTCAAAATGCTTCATATAAAGTGTATGTATATAATATTTTCATATATAAATTCATATGTAATATATTCGTGTGTGTGTAACATTTTTTCTGTCTAGAACTGTATTTATTAATCTACTCTCATATCTCAGAATGCTCAGATCATTCATCAAGCAACTCTTCCTTTTCTTGAAGACACACACTTAGGTCAATAATTGTCCTGGAGAGTTATGGCATTTGAGAAAAGACTTTTTCAGGTCTCTCACGGGCTTTCAGTGGCAATGTTCTTTCTACTCAGTGAGTTCTTGTGGACAATGCAGATATGATGTTTTTATGCATACATCTTTCCTTCCAGAGAAGTTGATCTGGAATCAAATATACACACAGCTACTCTTAGGAACATTCTCAGAAGTGATTTCATCTTGAGGATGGCACCATCCATTGCACTCACTACAGCATCTAAACTGAACCACTGATAGAAGAGCAGTGGTGGATTCCCTGGAGAATCTGCCAAACCCTGCAATAAACCCATCTCTCCTCCTACCTGTGGACCCTCCCAGCACCCCCTGCTCTAGCCCATTGTCTTTCCTTCCTGTCAACTGCGAACAGCCACAAACATTGTGTAACTGTGAACCCAGTGTACACACAGGCATGGGAAGCAGAATACCAACTTCACTGCCTTCCTGTCCTCCATTTCAGTTCCCTGTTACAATCCCCAGCCCTGTAACAGATCACTCACCTGTCATCTCACTCTTCCTCCATTCACTGAGGACCCTTGCTGCATTTCCTTTCCTCCCTCACCACCATTGCTTTGTGTCACATGACAGTAGAGATACTCCACCTGGGAGCCTGGTAGCATAAAAAATAATAAACTATCTTTGATCAACTCTAACCCTGAAAATGAAAAACTTGTATAATAACAATTTTAAAACACTGAAGAAGGAAATAGAAGATATCAGATAATGAAAAGACCCCCATGTTCATGGATTGGTAGGATTAATACAGGGAAAGTCACCACCTTCCCAAAACAATTGTCAGATTCAGTGCAATCTCTGTCAGTTCAAACACAATTCTTCACAGAAATAGAAAATTAAAAACAAAAATTTCAGCTTTATATGGAAACACAAACAACTTAAGATAGATTAAAAAATGAATAGTGAAAGAACTGCTTAATGTATCACCACCTCAGATTTCAAGTTGTACTGCAGAGTAAGAGTCAGAAAAACAGGATGGTATTTGCATAAATAAATAGACATGCTGATCAGTGGATTAGAATCAAAGACCCAGACCTAAGTCCACACACCTATGAACACCTCATTTGATAAAGATGCCCAAAATACTACACACCAGCAAAAACACAGCATCTTCAACAGATGGTTGTGGTCAAACTGAATGGCTACATGTAAAAGAATATAAACAGAATAAGTTTTACTGCCCTGTACAAAACTCAAGTCCAAATGGATCAAGGACAAGAACATCCATCCAGATACTCTGAATCTAATAAATAGAAATGTAGAATTATCTTGAACTCATTGGCACAGGAAAAGACTTTTTGAACAGGACGCTAACAGCACAGTCACTGTTCTGCTATACTTTCTCATTGGGAACACCAGCCCTCAAGTAATGATACAGAGTTATTATTAATTATGAAAGCTTGGCTTAGCTTAGGCTTGTTCCTAACTAGTTCTCATAACTGAAATTAACCCATATTTTTAATCTATATTCTTCCACGTGGCTTGTTATCTCATCTCCATACTGCCCATCCTGCTTCCTCCACCTCTGACTGCTGACCCTCTCTTTCTTCTTCCAGTTCACTCTCTGCCCAAAAGTTATGCCCATTCTCTCCTGCCTAGCTATTGACTGTTCAGCTTTTTATTACACAAATCGCAGAAATACATCTTCACACAGTGTACAAATATCCCACAGTAAGTCACTAAAACAATAATTGACAAGTGGAACTTCATGGAACTGAAAAGCTTATGTATGGGCAAAGAACATCATCATTTGAACAAAGTGGCAAGTTATAGAAAGGAAAAATATCATTACAAATTATGCAGTTGATATAGGGCTGATATCTAAAGTATATGAAAAACTAAAAAGACCATATATCAAGAAAAGAAAAACTCAATTTAAGAAATAGGTACAGGTCTAAAGATAATTCTCAAAAGATGAAACACAAATGACTGAGAAACACAAGTTCAAAATGCTTATTTTTCAGGGAAATGCAAATTGAAAATACAATGAGATTTCTTCTTACACCCACCAGAATGGCCAAAATCAATAAAAGAAATTATATCATATGCTGGTGAGGATGTAGTTTAAGGGGAACACTCACCCATTGCAGTTGAGAGTGCAAACTTTAAGACTCACTATGGACATAAGTATGGTGGTTCTTCAGGAAGATGGGAATAGATCTACCTCAAGATTCACCTAGATTACTTTTGGACATATACTAATAGGAATCTATATTCTGTTATATAGACCCCTGCTAATTGATATTCACTGTAGTATTTATAATAACAAAAATTGCAAACAGTCAAGATGTCCATCAAGAGATGGAGAGGTAATGGAAAAGTGGGACATTTCTACAATGAAATATCACTCATCTATTAAGTCATGAAATTCACAGGTAAATTTATGGAGCTAGAAAAAATCATCTTGAGTGAGGTTACCCCAACTACAAACAACAAATATAGTATTTATTCTCTGACATTTGGATTTTAGCTTTTAAGCCTTCACTTGGCTTGTCACAATCTGTATACCTGTAGAGGTTAGGGATACAGTAGGAGAGAAGGAAGGATTTCCTGAATAGGGGAAAAAATAGAATAGATAGTAAAGAGATGGGGTTGGAGGGGTGGAATAGGAGGATTAAACAGAAAGGAGGAGGGAACAGAGAATAAGGGAGGAGATATGGGGAGAGAAAGCACAAACTAAGCACATTCTGAGAGGTCATATGGAAACCTACCACAGTAGAAGCTTCTTAATATATATACATATATATTCCTAATATATATTATATTCTTAATATAATGTACATATATTATATAAATCAATGAAATCACCAAATAACAGGGAAACCAAAGCACCAACTTCCTACCAACAAGTGAAAACTCCAGTGCCAAGGAAGGTGTCATCTGAGTTGTTGGCCAAAGGGGACCCATGGAAATTTTCAACAACTCAGGCTATTACCAAGGCTATTGGTTGCTCTCTACAAATTGATGGTAAAGTACTATTGTTGTAGACAATATCTACGAATCTCTTTGAACATGGAGAAATTGAGCTGGTTCCTAAATAAATCTTTTACTCCTATGAACTTGTGTCCATGGTTCAGGAAGATACTCTGAATGCTACCAGAGGAGAAAGGTAAACACCAACTCAGCTGTAAATCCTTTGATCTACAATGGTGAACTCCGTACATGATACACTGGTATGATAATGGCACAAGTGATATTGGAGTGACCAACCACATTCTGAATGGACTTAAGACCCACTCCATGAGATAGAATCCATGCCTGATACTGCTCCGGGAGCTAAGATACTGAGACTTGATAGGTATGGACCTAAGGGAAAACCAAATATCATTGTCCTCCTAAACATACATAGCAATATAATGACTTCTAATGACTTTGTGCTATACCCATAGATCAATGTCTTGTTCAGCCATCATCAGGGAAGCTTCTGCTTGCAATAGATGGGCACAAACCCATAGATCCACAACTCCTCACCTGGAAAATATGCAGAGAATGAGAGACCTTGGAACACCCAGTCATAAATGGAATGTCTCCATTAAACTTCTTCCCTCAGGATTCTGGGAATATTATAGAAGAAGAAGCAGAAAGTGTATAAGAGCCAGTGGGGATGGAGGCACTAAGGAAATAATGCCCTCCAGTCCCAATAAGATTATCTCACATAAGAACTCATAGAGATGGCAGCAACATGCAAAGAGCCCACACAGGTCCTGTACAGATGGGGTCCCAGTGCTGAGAGTGGGAAGTGGACATCATCCCCTACACCTAAACAAGAAGCTGTCTCCAATTGAAAACTGCTCACAAGGGGAAATTTAGTTTTTACCAACAGCATTTCACTGGGTATACAAACCACACTTTAGGGTAGGCCTCATGCCCAGCAAATGAACTCAGTTGTATTTTTTGTTCTTTTGCTTATTTTTAGGTCTCTTAATGCTTTATGTGGGGCATTATTTAACATATTTGTCCTTGCTTATGTATTATCATTTCCAATTTTGTGGATTCATATATTATTTTGTGTGTGCATGTATCTTTGCAGGTATATTAAATTCTTATGCTTTTTATTTGTTTTTTTCTGTTTGTTTTATTCTGTTTTTTTTCTGTTTGTTTTATTCTGTTTTTTTTTTTCTTCTCTGTTTTCTAAAAGGAGAAAAAGAAAGTGTGGAGTTAGATATGTGCAGAGGTAAGAACATGCCTATAAAGGTACAAGAAGCCTACAGAACAAATAGTTTGGACCTGAAGAGAAAGTTCCCTTGACACCTAATAATCAAAACACTAAACACACAGAACAAGGAAAGAATATTCAAATCTGCAAAGAAAAAGGCCAAGTAACATACAAAGGCAGACCTAGTGGAATTACATCCTATCAATAATTCCTACTGCAGAAGCTGTCACTTCTAATGTCACCACTTCCAGACATGCTCACATGGATCTTATTGACAATTAGGAGTTATCATTTGAGAAGCGCAGATAATCTATATATGAAGCAGATGTACTTGCAATGGGGATGAAGCTGAATGAATCACAAGGGGTCATTGAGTTTGTGAAGCTCTAGAAAGTAAATGTTTTAGTCACTCCAGTCACTGTTGTAACCACTCAGCTGCTGTTTCAATGTGAAAACACAATGGACAGACAAACTGTGAGTGAGTGAGCATGGCTGCTTTCCAGTTCCTCACAGAGACAAATGGCAGGCCTGGTTTTTGACCTGTGGAATATATTCTGCAAACACTTGGGAAACAGCAGTTGTATGAATCATATTTAATTATTGTATACTGAATTAGCCCCCTATTATGTGACCTTTAGGAGGGTCCCACTTTTACTTTTGAAAGCAATGTTTTAATGCGAAGTTATGCATATATATTACATTATAGATGTGTAAATATTTTGATAGAATAAATTGCTGCAAATATTATTGTGATATAAATTGCAAATATATTTCTCTGGTTTGTCATTTATCTTTTGGCTCTGATCATTTTTATGTGAAATATTTGTTTTATATTGCATAATTGAATGCATTATATTTTTAAATTATCAAGACATTGTAGAAATGATGTCATGATTTAATAATAAGATTTGGCTTTTCTTGTCTTTCTACAACTTAATCTATCAGATCTTCAAATTTAATTCTTTTATCAACTTCGCATTGAACAGATGAGCTGGAAATGTTTGTATCATGCTCTCTAAACAAAGGATGGAAACAGTTGCTCTAAACTTCTAATTTTGAGAAATGATCCAAATAATTCTGGAATGTGTAAGAGAGGTTTATATTTCGTGACATTAGCACAAGCATTTGATAAATAAAGTGTACAGTTTGGTCACGCTGACTGACGTTTCTGAACATTTAAGCTTCTCCAAGTCAGTGTCATGTCAATCTGAATTTAGCCATGAATTTCTGCTGTGGTAATTTTGGGTTTCCTCACAACTTCTATGTAATTGGTGGAGATCTGATAAAGACACAGCTGTGAAAAACCTCCTACAGAGTCTCCTTGTGGCAGGGCTTTAGCTGCATACATAGCTGCAGTTTGAGGCCAGGCTGTAGGCTTGCTGGGAGCACTGTGCCTCAGCAGCACAGAGGTAGGTGCCTGAGTCCTCCAGCTGGGCCTCCCTGATGTGCAGGGTGCTGTAGCGCTCCTTGGAGTTGAATGTTGACTTTAACCTCCCATTCTCCTTTGTTCCTGGACTCAGGTAAAAAAGATTGATGAGGCTGCCCCCGGGATTCTGTAGGAACCACTGCACAGTTGTCATGGTTTCAGAAAAACTGCATCTCAGAGCAGAACTGGTTCCCTCATGGAGACTCAGGACTGAAGGACTCTGCTCCACCTCACCTCCTCTCACCCCTGTTGGGAAACAAAAGCAAACCAGAATCAGTGAGGGGTCTTCACCCACACCTGTCTAATATCCCAGGAGACACCATGAGGATGACTGCACAGGAGCTTTGGCTTGGCTCATTCCCCTCCACCACTGACATTTCTGGAGAATCCCTAAAGCAACTTAGATGAGCACAACTCACAGCAAATCCACACCCATAGAATCCCCAGCACAGCTCCCAGTTTCCTCTCCATGGCCCCTGTCCAATTTCTGGGTGTCCTCTCTCCAGCTCTGAGGGGTGTCAAGTCTTGTGCCCAGACACACTTGTGCTAACACACAAAAGTTTCTCTCCAAATTGCTGAATGTTCTCTTTCATCTGAACAAGAAACTCCACCCACCTTCACCTCACTACTCTCCATATTAACTGCTCCACAGCTATGGAGAACAATATGCAGACCCCAGAACACTATATTTCTAAGGTAATATTTCATAAAAGGGGAGTTTGGGGAAATGTGTGAGGGGGGAATTCATAAACGCAGAATACTGGTGTGAACACTGATAGTTCCTGTGGGTTAAAAGAGCCTTGCAGAATCCTAGCAAGATTTGTTTGCCTTTTTTTTTTTTTTAAAAAAAAAGAATTTCATACAATATATTCTAATCATGGTCTCCCATCTCCAACCTCCTCCTAGAATAACCCCAAATCCACAAGTGTTAGAAGAATGAAGATCATCTCAGAAGTGTCGGATTTACAAGTACGTCCAGAAGATGGAAGCAGTTAGAGTCATATTGAAGTTGGGTTTGAAGGAAGCACATAAAAATAAAGACAGGTAATTCCTGCTGGCTTTCAGCTTACTGTGGTGGTTTGCAGAGCCCAGCACGTGTGAAATTTAGGGGCACCATGTTGCTTGGAGCACTGCAGCTCTCTTGACAGTGGAGGAATGCAGCAGGATTCTCTGCTTCTCTATGTTGATAGAATCCAATTCTTTTAGTTGGAGAAAATCAGAAACACACTTCAGTTATAAATATCATATCCTTATTAAAGAATACTGATGAATCAGCTAGGTGACGACCCAGTGTTTAAAATTCCTTGGCACACAACAGGAAGTCCTGAGTTCAGATTTCCAGAACTCATGTGAGACTGGACATGGCAGCATATGTCCATAATCCTATTTCTTCTAGAGCAGCTGTTCTCATCCTATTGGTTGTGACCCCTTCGAGGTTCAAATGACCCTTTTACAGGGGTCTCCTAAGACCATCAGAAGTATCAGATATTTATACTGCAAATCATAAAAGTACAAAAATTACAGTTATGAAGTGGCAATGAAAAATAATTTTGTGGTTGATGGTCACCACAACACCAGGAACTCTATTAAAGGTCCATAGCATCAGGAAGATTGAGAACCACTGTTCTAGAGCAAGATTTGATCCAATTTGTTCTGTCCGTACACTCCTTGGTGTGGGCCTATCCACTCAAATGTGGTTGACCTATGAACAACCAATTCCATAATGAAAACTGAGCTGGGTGTGCTCACACACACTTTTAATCCCAGCACGCAGGAGGCAGAGGCAGGTGAATCTCTATAAGTTCTAGGCCAGACAGGGCTGCACAGTGAAGGCTTGTCTCAGAAATGAAGAAAGGAAGGAAAGAAGGAAGGAATGAAAAAGGGAGTAAGGAAGGAATGAAAGAAGGAAGAGAGAGGGAGGGAGGGAGGGAGGGAGGGAGGGAGGGAGGGAGGGAAGGAGGGAGGAAGAGAAAATTGACCACCCCCTTCCCCCAGAACCCATAGTCCAGAAAAGAAAGTCTCAGAATCTCCTTTAGTGTTGATACATGGTTTTATCATGTACACAATCATTAGTGGACAGTATTTTTCTCTTTTATCTCTGTAGACATCATGTCTTGCCAACTTCAGGCTGATACAGTTTCAGATGAGAAATTATTAATCTTGCTAAGGAAACTTTGTTGGCCACTCTTTGGAGCAGTTTTCTAGACTCTGTCTTTTCTAGCAATGAGATTCCACAGAAGCTCAGTGCTGGTTTCATTGCCGTTGTCCTCTCGGTTCATACTGAGCTTTTTGGACATGTGCCTGTTTGTCTTCCATCAAGTTTGGAAAGATTTGTGGTCAAGGTTTCTTCAACTATTCCTCCTTGCCTCCAGTCTTTCTTCTAGAATATAAATATTGATTTTTCTATTTGAGAAAATGTTCTCTGGGCCTCTTAAATTCTGTTCATTTTCTTCTTGTATTTTTTTTTCTTCCTTATCAGACTGAGTCATGTCAATTGACCTTCAGTTTTCAGAACTGTTTATCTTGTGTGATAAAACATGTTCTTAAATCCTTCTAGTGCATTTTAAAGTAATTTTCTCCACAAAGAGATTTCTCTGCCTCCGTAGAGTCCTGGGTTACATGAAATACAGGCAAGCCCTTTAGGTCATTCCTTCAGGGAGGCACCTGTCAAGCCAAAGCAATCCAGCACTGCTCTTTGATAATAAGGTCCACTTTGTTTCTACCAATACCAAACCACTACACATATCTCATGCTACTATTTAAGGGCTGTCTGAGCCAAGCGGATGAGGGAGGGTGTATGGGTAGAGATATCTAAGTTAAAGGCTCTTTGTGGAGTATTATAGAGTGTAGGGAGCTGCGTGCAGCCGCGCCTTAAAGGTGGCACTGGTTACCGCCTTCCGCCATCCTGACGGCGAGCGCTCCCCGTGGTAAAAAACTCCATATAAGGCTATACGGAATTTGTGGCTTGCTTACTCATGCTTGAGCCTATTGGGCAATGCCCATGTGGCGACCTGGGGTTGGCTGCCCAGAGCCTATTTAAGGCCGGGAGAGTCTTTCCCCGGGGGATTTTTTAGAAGTCAGAAGATTGTTCAAAGGCCTGAATAAACTGCAAGTAGAAGAGCTCGGTGTTGTGTCTTCCTTGCTGGTCAAGGTGGGCGTGACAACAGAGACCCAATACAGTAGAAATTTCCTAAAATATATAGATATATGAAGGTAATCTAGGGAGAAATTGCCAAACAATGCGGGGGAGTCCCAGCTGGCCCATCTCTTGTCATCAGGTGAAGCTTTCAGTACTGTGATAGGGTTATATCTATGCTCATCAAGGTTCAATTCACAATAGCTAGAAAATGGAATCAAAATGGATGTTCCTCAACTACTGTATGGATAAGAAAAATAAGGGATAGGTAGGTAGGTAGGTAGGTAAGTAGGTAGGTAGGTAGATAGATAGATAGATAGATAGATAGATAGATAGATAGATGATAGATATAGACAGATAGTAGATGATAGGTGATAGAGTTTGAATATTTACTTCACTTGGAGGGATAATGGTCTCCCCAAGAGTCACAAACTATCTAACAAAGCCCCAGTACTAAGCATGGGAAACTTTCCTTTGTGATGTTTGTCAGAGACGTCAAAGAGACTCCCAAATTAACATGCTTTATTGCCATTGTCACTGATTGCCTCCCAGAACCTGAAGGTAAGAGCCTATTGTTTAAGACAGCACACACTTTGACCCGTCCAGCAGGTCCAGTTATTCGTGGGTCTCGAGCCAGGAATCACCTGAAAGCCAATGGGGAAAGAGAGGAGGGGAGCCAGGCGCATAAAATAATTGACAAGAGTCAGTCTGAGTCGCGTCAAGGCTCCGTTTATTGAAATGAGTGCTGCAGTTTTTATATGCTGAGGCTTCAGGCAGGGGGGCAGGGAAAGCAAGGAGAGTGGAAGGTTATCAGAAGTCAGAATGGTCGGGGCGAGGTCTCTTTGGCCCCAGGCTCTTGCAGCTGGCTGATTAGCATCTGTTTGCAAGAAGAATGGGAACTCCTAAGGGAAGGACTGGGTGAGGTTGCTTTGGCCCTAGACCCCTGTTGTTATTGAATGAGGCCTTTCTATGGTTAGGCCAAGGTCGTCTTGTTTTGCAAGACTCCAAGCAGGAAATTCCAAACATACTTGGATCAAACAGTCTAGGTGGGTCAAATAGTCTAGGTGGGTCTCCAACAACACTTGAGATTCAAGATTTGGGAGAATCAAGTTGGGCCCTTCCTTGAAATCTCTTCTCTAAGAATTACCTCTCACAATATCCAAAGGAGCTGTTCATGCTTCTGAAGGACAAAAGCAATCAAGAGTCCTACTTATGTATACTGTGTATGAACCACAAAAAAATGACTAGCTTTATACAAAGTATATCTTGGTAGCTACCAACATCTGTCTAGATGGACTTAAAGCCCATTCAACAGAAAGAAATCCACACCTAGTACTGTAAACCTAGCTCATGTATCCATGGCCAATGAGGCCATGAACCCTAAAAGGGAACATACTAATATCACTTCCCTAAACCAGTATAATTTCTAACAAAATTCTAAATATCGATCATTATATACACAGATAACTGTAGCTCTTACCCCTCATCAAAGGAGCTTCATTTTGCAGAAAACAAAAGAGACCATTACAGATGTCTAAAACTGGTCAAAGTGCAGACCACAACTGACCATATAGTGTCCAATCTCGACTGATAAGTCTATAATCCAACCCCCACACTCAAGGCTCAAGGAACATTGAGAAAGGAGAGGATGAAAGACTTAAAGAGCCAGAGGACCAGCACATCTGCTGTGAGACTGTCTTCTGTATATGACAGGGAAGCTATACCCAAGAAATCTCAAAAAATGTGATTAAACTAAACAAGACCTGCAAAATGACAGTGCCAACTGACATGTCAGCATAGATATGGGAAATCTCATAAGGTCCCACTCCTGGATGAAGAGATGCAGGCAATTAATAATTGCTGAGTTGGGGAGAATCAGCTTTCTCCAGGGTTAAGACTTCTGATAGGTTATCCAATCTCAAGAGGTCACCCTAAACACATACACATAGGAGCAACACTAAATGGACTCAGCAAGATGTATTTGTGTGTGTGTGTGTGTGTGTGTGTGTGTGTGTGTGTGTGTGTGTGTGTGAAACAGTAATTAAAGAAGAGGACATGAGTTTGAGATGGAGTAAGGAAAATGTGGGAGGAGATGAAGAGGGAGGGTGAAGTAGAAATTATGTAAGTATGATACACCTGTATGAAATTCTCAAAAATGTTTAAGTTAGAAATAATGATTCCTCTTTGTAAAAGGTTAACATATGAAAGAAGGCAGACTGGATGCCTTTCCTCACCTGGACCTCATCTAAGGAACTTGGATTGTGCAGAAATGCTCAGGCAAATGCATAATAGAGATGGGGATTCTATGGATCTTGTGAAGAGCTGTACACAGTGTGGTCAGATGTTTTTGGGACTCTCTCCTCAGCTCATTAGCACACATCCATTCTTAGGAGTGTTTTTCATTGTTAATAAGCTATTTCTGTTTCCATTTTTAAGCATGTATTTCTGGTGCAATCCTTTTGCGTGGGACACAAGAGTGTGGTAGTGGCTGCCCTCTGCATACAGATCTGTGGCTGAGCACTCCTGGGCTTATTTTCTTGACATTCTGAGCTTTCTCACTGTTTCTCTGACCTCTGTAGTGAACTGAAAAGGCTAACATTTTCTCCATCTCCTCACCTCATGGCGGCTGCCAGGATATTCTACTTTCCTATACTGTTGTTTTTCTGTCAAAATCTATTAAAATTGTCCTCAAGCTTTCTTTTCAGACTGTTTTAAAATTGTCTTTCTAATGAGACTAATAAGCCAAAAAGGGAAATTCAGTTCCCTAGTACAGTGTTTAAAAGACTGTTCTGTCACCTCTGCCTCCTTGAAGCCTCCAGGAGAGGTTTTGGTACTGGCTGCAAGTATCTGTGGAGCATGGTGCTCCCACCACACAGATGTAGGAGGCAGTGTCTTCGAGCTGGGAGGCTGTGATGTGCAGGGTGCTGTGCTGAGCATTTGTATTCACAGTTGCTAAGTATCTTCCATTTGACTGTTTGTTCTCTGTATAAGCCATGACTGCCAGGGACACAAAACCTCTGCCTGTGTCTTGTCGGTACCACCTTAAGTTGTTAGCAGAGCTCACAGTGTAATTGCAATGAAGGACGCAGTTCTCTCCCTCCAGGACAGTCAGGGACTGGGGACTCTGTTCCACTTGGGTCTTGCCAGCAACCCCTATTCAGAAAACAGTGTGAAATTCCAGAAATCAACCATCCACACTTTGTACTTTAAGTTCGTTCATATCCTTCTTTACTCTCCACATGAATCTCAGGTGGTCTAGGAATAGGCTTATTTTGTTCCCTCCATGTATCCCAAGGAATTACATACTTTCCCCAAACCCTAAGAAAATATTCTTTGACTTCCTATGGCCCCTGGATAAAACCTCCTCTAACTTACACTGGAAATACAGCCATAAAACCACCCAGCAGGCACTCAGGTGCTTCTCCATTGTTGTTCTGCAGAAGTCTGCCCCCAAAGCTGCTGCCTATTTCATCAGCTGTTTCTGATGAAATGGAAACAGTAACATAAAGGAATGCTCAGGAAGTACAGCCAGCCAATCAGAGACCTGATACACATCTCAGCTCCTGGAGACAGGACCAATGCAAGCACTGCCATCTTGGGGTCACAGCTGGACTTGCTCAAAACCTTTGGGTAAACTTTTTGTGGTTCCTTTTCACTGCTGGCAATGTGATTCCAGGTGTAAATTCTTACGTATCCATGGAAATGTTGGAGACCTACCTAGACTATTTGACCCACCTAGACTGTTTGATCCAAGTATGTTTGGAATTTCCTGCTTGGAGTCTTGCAAAACAAGACGACCTTGGCCTAACCATAGAAAGGCCTCATTCAATAACAACAGGGGTCTAGGACCAAAGCGACCTCACCCTAACCTTCCCTTAGGAGTTCCCATTCTTCTTGCAAACAGATGCTAATCAGCCAGCTGCAAGAGCCTGGGGCCAAAGAGACCTCGCCCCACCATTCTGACTTCTGATAACCTTCCACTCTCCTTGCTTTCTCTGCCCCCCTCCCTGCCTGAAGCCTCAGCGTATAAAAGCTGCAGCACTCATTTCAATAAACGGAGCCTTGACGCGACTCAGACTGACTCTTGTCAATTATTATATGCGCCTGGCTCTCTTCTTTTCTCTCCCCATGATTCCCTCAGGTGATTCAGAGCTCGAGACCCACGAATAACTGGACCTGCTGGACGGGTCAGGAAACACAGTGGAGTGTCAATTAGATTCTATTACAGGGCCTCAGTTCAATTCTAGCTCTACATAGGACATTAGACATGACAGGTAATGTTTACTTTCCTCATCTGAAAGCAGATGCCTAATGATTTTTCAAGGTTTGAATAGAAATGATTCATGGTAGTGGCTAGTGGTAATGACTAGTCTGAACTTAGTCTGAACCTAAAATACAAATTCCTTTAGAATGCGACTTTTGCCCTGTTCTATTTGCTACTATGTCACCACTTTTAAAAAATGAATTTTGTCAAGAAACAGATACATTAAAATTCTGTTTAAAAATAAATATTTTTTATCAATTCTTTGACAATTTCACGTCTGCATACAATGTATTTTTGAGAGAATGTTAAATTCTGCTCCTCTAGTAATGATAGGACTTTTAATCAGCCATCATTAGTTCAACAATCCTTTTCCAGACCTACTATTGTCAATGTGGCTGTAAATGCTAAGGATCAGCAGTGCTCTGTGCTCCTGAATTGCACACCAATGGAGGAAAAGTCGAGGATCCCACACAGGTACTGAAAAGTGGTCAGTGGTGAAGGTCTTGAAAATTCCTTTCTTAATGCTTCTCATTTCTCAGTGAAATTGAAGCCAATGAACATGTGAGAGTTGTTTAGATAAGTGAAGGTTTACTGTACATCTGAGATCTGATGCATAGAGATGGAGAAAGCAAAGGAATGGAAACATAGCTTGCCTGAGAAATCAAAAGGAAACCAGAATAGTCCGCTCATATAGGACAAAACATGTTCCTAATAGAGAATTATGAGAGGTAAAGACAGTGAGATCACTGGTTTTGTGACAGCGTGGCCAGCCCACAGTACCCAGATCTAACACTAATCTAAATCTCACTGTGAAATAGATGGATCTCATGTGATCATTTGAAGGGTTTAAGAGTAAAATGATAGGTATACTGACTCTCGTCTATGTCAACACTTGGGAGGCAGAGGCAGAGGCCAAGGCAGGGGTTTGAGGCCAGCCTGGTCTACAAAGAGTTCCAGGACAGTCAGGACTACATAGAGAAACTCCATTTAAAATAAAAATAAAAAGAAAGAAAGAAGGATGGATGGGAGCAAGAAAGCAAGCAAGCAAGAAGTAAGGAAAGAAAGAAGGAAGAAAGAAAGAAAGCAATAAAGGAAGGAAGGAAGAATGAGGTCCCCCTAAAATATAAGAAATCTTGTCTGAATTTACCGTGAAAGTGACCTGTCTTCTGTACAATGAGTGTCCCTCCCTTCAGCTCTTCATGTTGCTGTTTGCACCTCAGTTCCTGCTCTTTCTCCTTCTCCTCAAGAATTCTGCAGGGCTTTGTAAGGGAAGGATTGCAGCTTTCTGTCACCTTTCCTACCAGACTGTTAGGTCACATTTTGCAAATGTCTCTTTCTCCAGTACATTTGATTATCTAAAGATAGATAAGGATTAAAATATGGCTCAGTAACAGACCACTTGCTTGTACAAGGCTCTGGGTTGACCCCAGCACTGCAGAAACCTAACTTAAGATCTGGCCCCTGAGACCACTTCATTATTCTAATGTGCTGTGGGGTGTTCTGTATGGCAAAGAGCTAGACAGTGATAGGCCTGAGCTAATGGCCAAGCAGTTTAAATAATGTAAGAGTCTGTGTGTTTATTTTATAAATGGGCTCCAGGACTGGCGGGACTTGGCGGGACCTGGAGAGAAATTCTCCAGCTACAAATGGCGCCCAACAGCTCGAGTTTCCACCTTAAACCTGAGAATATTTAATAAGCAATTCTAAACAGAGCCAAAACCAGGTTCCTGCTTCATGTCTCATACAGGCAGCTAGATACCGCGAAACGCAGGTTTGAGCTACTGGCAATAGGTTCACAATAAGACTGACTCAGATGGAATAGTTTATAATGTGTGTAAAAATGTACATAGGCTTGAAAGAGAGAGAAAAAGGAATATATAAAGTTATATAAACAAATAGATAGTTTTTAAAAATAAAGTCTTTAAAGAAACAGTAAAGGTAATAAGCCACGTAAAGATGGCTATCACACAGAGAATCTGGATTATGTTGTCTTTGATATTTGCAACTGAAGAAAAACATTTGATTGCAAAAGCTGTTGAGTTATGCCAAAATGTATATTTTAAAGGTACCTTGACTTCAAAATTTGGATGTAAGGATATGTTGCTTTGGAAAGGAGGCTCTGCTTTTGTTTCCACAGGAAGCAAGAGGCTATGGATTTGTTCCAGATTAAGATACATCAGGTCTGAGCGGCCAAGACCCCCTGAATGGTCTCCAGTGACACCATGGCCCAGATGATCCAACATCCAAAACAGTTTCAAGACAACTGGCTCAGACAAGACACCCTCATGGACTACTCCACAATCCTAAAATTTTCTTTGTGTCCCCATAAGATACAGTGCCCCCCTCCAGCAGGAAGTAGTAAGAGAAGCTACACCCAAATTCCCAAATATACCAAACTGGCTTTGGAGATGGAATTGGCTCACTCCCCCTCTAAACCCAGGCATATTGCTAAAATAAAAGGTTAAGAGATTCTTGTGTCCCAAATCAGAAGAGCCCTCTGGTGTGGGACAGAGAAAAACCAATATTTTTATTTAAAACAGGTTGATTTTAAATGTGATCTCTTTCTAAAAAAGAAAAGGGATATGATATAGATATATAGGATGTAGAGATGATAGAATAAAATGGTAGATTAATGAACCTACTTTTAAAAAGCAACAACTTGTTTAAAATGTTTTACATTGGTATAGATTTTAGTTTATGTTTAAAAATGTTGTACATTGGTATAGATTTTAGTTTATGTTTAAAAATGTTTTACAATGGTATAAATTTTAGTTTATTGATACAAACTTAAAGTTGATTTTGTTATACTGTGTGTATATTTCTACTCTTGTTTAAGGTGTTACGTTTGTACAGCTCATTTAAAATTGTAATGGATAATTAAAAAATAGATTAATAATTAGTCATCTATGATAATCATATTCATAGCCATGTTAGTTAAGTCTTCTAGGTATACATAGATATATTTCAGATAGATAGGTAATCTTCAAATACTTCAAAGACCTACAGAATATGGCATTTAAAATATTTTAAAAATTTAGACTTTCTGGACAGTAAGACATGTCTGCTCCTGGCAGCACTGATTTACTTCAGAGAGGAGGATGGGCATCAAAGACACTGCATATGGAGTTTATCTTCACCTTGGCAAAAATAGCCATTTGGACAAGAAACTGTTCTTGCCTGGACTGCTTGATCAACTGGACATACAGGACCCATGGAAAGG
This sequence comes from Peromyscus nudipes, assembly GCA_902168325.1. Taxonomy (NCBI): domain Eukaryota; kingdom Metazoa; phylum Chordata; class Mammalia; order Rodentia; family Cricetidae; genus Peromyscus; species Peromyscus nudipes. The sequence continues at coordinate 40,777 of CABHPH010000135.1, forward strand.
TGACCACTGAACTTTGCTTGGCAAAATGGTCCTTTAGGTTCCTGCTTCACAGAAAAAACTGCTAGACAGTCTACAGGACACAGAGAAAAATGACCAAGAGACTCTAGCCCTGTGGGCTGAAGACAGATGCCCCAACTTTACAAGAGAACTTTGGATGACTGTCCAGGCTGCCAGCTGTCTCTGTCTACCCAGCAAGACTCCCGAAAGTTGCTTGCATCCTTCTCCCATTTCTCAGGTAATATTATATCCTTCTGAGGTCTTTGATGTAGTTGAAGCTAGATCGTTATAATTTTCCTTAGTTATGATAAAAGATAAGTTAGATATTAAACCTTAGACTCACAAATATAAGACAGATAGGATATCTTCTTTAATTTTGCCAAATAGACTAGTTATTATAAATAGACTAGATATTATAACTGTAATTCTTGCTTGATAATTGTTTTGTTATCTGTAATTTTACTATGTAAAAGTTAAAGCCATCCTTTTTAAAAAAAAAAAAGAAAAGGGGAAGTGCTGTGGATGTTCTATATGGCAAATATGTTAATAAATAAAACACTGATTGGCCAGTATCCAGACAGGAAGTATAGGCGGGACTAACAGAGAGGAGAATTAAGGGAACAGGAAGGGAAGGAGGAGACTGCCTGTTGCCACTGCCAGGACAAGGAAGATGTAAGGTACCGGTAAGCCACAAGCCACGTGGCAAAGTATAGATTAATAGAAATGGGCTAAATATAAGAGTAAGAGCTAGACAATGATAGGCCTGAGCTAATGACCAAGCAGTTTAAATAATGTAAGAGTCTATGTGTTTATTTTATAAATGGGCTCTGGGACTGGCAGGACTTGGCAGGACCTGGAGAGAAATTCTCCAGCTACACTAATGGTTTGTGAAGTTATGTGGCCTGGCATGAGAACATTTATGAGATTTTCACCAACAGAGATTGTGAGTCCACACACCACAGGGTGTGCTGAAGCCAGAGGTATTTCAGAGGCAGGTGCTCAGCAGCCAGACTGCCTGTTGCCTCTCAGTTTGTGTTCAGCTCCCCCTGCAGTTTCCACTACTGTGTCATCCAGAACACAGTAGTACACAGCCGAGTCTGACTCTTGGACCGAGGCTTTCTGCAAGTGGAAGGAAGTGGATCCTTTATCGTATGTAGCTTCAAAACCTCTGCTGCTTCCCTTCATGCCAGCTGTAAGGACTTTCAGGAGGAGCTGTAGACTTTCTCCAGGATATTGAACATACCAGAAGAGAGCAGGGATTGCTATGGTTGTGATTGAATACGTGCAATTTATTGTCAGGAATGCACCTTCTGAGATGGTCACTTGGCCTCCTGTTTGAGTCACGGAGTCTCCATGGGTCCTTCCTAGAGTGCAAGGAGAGAAGAGAGGGAGAGTGAGTTCTGTGGCACCCTGAGGATAATGCTCTTAGATAACTTACAGCTAAAGACTTTGCTGTTTACATCACTTTACTTACCAAGTATGAGGAGTATTGCAGTCACGAAGCCTGGAGAAGAGTTCATCTTTAATGTCATCTAGAAAATGGTCTTGATGCTTAGTGTGAAATGTTAACTCAGAGAAAGGATGAGTTTGCTTAGATAAAAATCATGCAGGAAATGAGCCTGTGTTAGGAAACTGCACCCCCTGGTGGACAGGAACTGAACTGAGGATGGATGTTACCCTTTGCCTCCTCCCTGATCTTAATAATAAGGCATATGTTCAGTCTTTAAGATCTTGTACATGTAAAGACAGGTACATCTTACCCATGTCAGAATGGCCAAGATCAATAAAATTAGTGATGTAACATGTTGGTGAGGATATGTGGAAAGAGAAACACTTATTCATTATTGATGGTAGTACAGACTTGTACAACAACCATGGAAATCAATGTGGTAATTCCTTGGGAAACTGGGAATAGATCCACCCCAAGATTCAGCTGTACCACTCTTGGGCATATACTCAAAAGACTCTACACCTTATGACAGAGGCGCTTGCTCATCCATGTTCTTTGCTGCCCTATTCATGATACACGGGAATTGGAAACATCCTAGATGTCTATCAACTGATGAATGGATGATGACAGTATAGTACATTTACACAATGGAATACTATTCCACTGTTAAAATACTGAAATTATGAGATTTGAAGATAATTGGATTGAGTTAAAAAAAATCAACCTGTGTGAAGTAACCTCGACCCAAAAAGACAAATATTTTATGTTTTCTCTTATATGTGCACATTAGCTTTTAAGCTTTTGATAGGCATGCTATAATCCAAATAATCACAAAAGTCAGGTACTAGATAGGGGAGGTAGCATAATGTCACCCAAGAAATAAAGAAATAGAATGTAGTGTTATGGAGAGATAAAGGGAAAAATAGAATACAAGGATTAACTAGGGAGAGGATGGAAGAGAAAGGAAAAAGAGGGACAACTAACACTAAAGAATATCTGAAAAACCATATGAGAACCTACCATTGCAGAAGTTTCCTACAATGAAGTGTGCAGTAACAAAAAATGGAAAAAGCTATTGTCTGCAGGAGCTGAGTTGATTTGAAAGGTATGCATGAAAATTCCTGGGGGGGGGGCTGGGGAGATGGCTCAGCAGTTAAGAGCACCGACTGCTCTTCCAGAGGTCCTGAGTTCAATTCCCAGCACCCACATGGTGGCTCACAACCATCTGTAATGAGATCTGGCACCCTCTTCTGTATACATAATAAATAAATAAACTTAAAAAAAAAAAAGAAAAAGAAAAAGAAAACTGAGTTCTTCCCTGTCCCATCCCCCACAAGCTGTCAACTGTGAAGAGCTATAGCCGGGCGGTGGTGGCGCATGCCTTTAATCCCAGCACTCGGGAGGCAGAGCCAGGCGGATCTTTGTGAGTTCGAGGCCAGCCTGGGTTACCAAGTGAGTTCCAGGAAAGGCGCAAAGCTACACAGAGAAACCCTGTCTCGAAAAAAAACAAAAAAAACCAAAAAACAAAAAACAAAAAAAAGAAAAAAGAAAATTCCTGGGGGGACAGAGGTATTGTGTCTTTACATTTCTTACACATACCCCTGCCTTCTCATTTCATTATAAAGAAAATCCAAAGTAAGAAACTTACAGAGTAATGCATAAGATAAATCACTTGGTAATACACTCTTCAGATAAATCCTGTTTGTGTTCTGTATTAAATATTCATGTGTGCATGTGTATGTGAATGAGCTCCTGTCCGTATGGGTGCAAGTGTGTGGGAGCATAGATAAGTACATATGTATATAAGTAGGTGCATGTGTATATGTACGTGTAGAAACCAGAAGAAAATGTTGTATGTTGTTCCTCAAGTATGACCAGCTTGCTTGTGTGTATGTGCATATGTGTATTTGAGTACACATGTGTGCCCATTTATGTGCAGGCCAGAAGTCAACCTTGGATGTCATTATTAGGAGCTGTCCACCTTGTTTATTGGGGACAAGCTCTCTCACTGACACCTGGAGCTCATGGTCAGGCTATGCTGGCTGAGTAGTAGGCTCTAGGGATTTGTCTAGCCTCACCTCCCCAGCACAGCCACCATGCCCAGCTGTTTATGTGTGTGCTGGAAATCATACTAAGGGGTTCATGGCTCCATGCTATCTACACATTTCCTTTGTTTAGCCAAGCATCAGCCAGAAAATTATCTCTTCTTTTTCCTTTTTATCTTGACAGTTGTCATCCTCCTAGGCTGTAAGCACAGAAGCATAAAATCTTCTACAATTCTCCCAAATACAGAGAGAAGGAACTAAAATTCCATACTGGAGCCAGTGAGCACTAACGTCCAACACGACTCTTGCCTGTGTTTTCATCAGGGCATTGCTATGTTAGGATAAAAGAATTTATCTTTGATGTTCCAGTAGTAAAATGACATAAAACAGGGTGAAAGCAATGTATAGTAATAAAAGATGCTGAGGAAATCATACCACAAATTCTCAAGTAGATTTGAAGAATCTGAGATGGCAAAAAAAATGAGATAGGACTTTTATAACTATGAAGAATTTTTGGAAAAAACACCAATGATCTCTAATTCCTTCTTCACCTATTTGATTTTTAGTGACTACTAGAAATGACATAATTATTTCATATTTCTAAGCTGCCATGTGTATATTGACTAACAATGCACCAAATTCTTTTCTAAATAGAAATAAAATATTATGACCAATTCTGATCAGTACATTTAGCACCAAAAGAAGAATTTTTAGGAAAATCAGTATGAAGGACTCTGTAGTGAAGGCAAACCTCAGGCCAAAGCCTGAAGAGTATGCTTTCACATTCTGTGTAGACGACACATGAAATGACAAATGGAAGTCCAGCTTCTGGTATTTCCCTGCAGACACAATCAGCCACTTAGGGTAGTTGTGCTCTAAGCAATGTCCACTCTGGAAATGATTCTCACAGATAACAACACAGTCTCCTCCATTCTACGGAACTGTGATTGTCTCCTCCATTCTACGGAACTGTGATTGTGCATTAGATAGTTTTCAAAATAAGGAAAGAGCTTCTGAGACAAAAAAAAAAAAAAAAGACAGTGGATATTGTAGCTGAAACTGGGTTATGTAAAGGCAGCTGGGACTGCCTAAGTTTCCTTATCTCTTCATCACTAAAGTTCAAAGAGACCCTTCAAGGACCCAAGGAGATACCTTGAGTCTGAGCACTCCACTGCCATGGGTGTTTATGTTCAGTTCCCCCTGCAGCCCCAGACACTGTGCTCCTAGAGCACAGAAGTACACAGCCGAATCGCTCAGGTGCGCAGAGGCTTTCTTCAGGTGGAAGGAAGAGTCCTGCTTGATAAACTCAAAGCCGCTCACACCACCAACCAGGGTGTCTCCGGAATAATACCCAAGGAGCCGCTGCAGCCCCTGTTGTGGGTACTGGACATACCAGTGCAGATAAGGCGCCACACTGGAGGAATAGTTGCATCTCAGCTGCAAAGAGGCTTCCTCAGTGACAGTGAGCATCAGGCTGAGTCACTGACTGTGCTCTGGAGTCTCCTGGAAAGGAATCTTAGGTCAGTCAATGCAGTGCAGATTGCACTGCGGACCGTCAGAATCCCCGGATACGGAGACCATGAGGAAGCTGTACTCACTCAGGAGGAAGTGTACCCCCAGCACTGGGAGGAGCACCAGGAGCATGGCTGAACACTGTGAAGGCTGCAGCTCTGTTGTGGGAGAACTCTCTGGAAAAGGACAGGCAGGAAAGTGGCTGAAGAAAGCAAGAGCTTGAAAATAGGCGTGAGGAAGGGTCTGCTGGAGAAGTGTCCTACTCAGCTGAAAGCGGTGAAGC
>CABHPH010000136.1:0-36753 GCA_902168325.1 Peromyscus nudipes
CCTGTTGGTGATAGTCTCTTATTGGCTTCCTTAGTTCTCAAGAGATTAGGAAGTGGTCTTATCATTGAAATCTTTTCAGGCATAGGGCTGGACTCCATTTCCTAGGAGGTGCCTAACCCTAGCTACCATTTCCTCAAAGGTGTCACGTTCTCTTCATGCAGTAAGCAGCATACTTTTACTAGGTCTCCACTGTGAGTGCCACCACTAAGGTGTGCGTTGAAACTTCTGCGGCAGGTGACATTGTCCCAGCCTCAGTCCCTATGTATGTCTGGAAAATTTGCCGCCTCAGATTTAGCTGGAAGGAAATGCCAGTGGCTGTGTTGTTTTTCTCCTAAGTATCTGCTAATTCTGATGATGAAGGAGTTTCCTGATCTTACAAGTTTGGGGCTTGGAGTTGAGGGTTGAGGTAGATAATGAATGGGAGGTTGGAGTTGAAGGTTGATGTAGATAATGAGTGGGAGGTTGGTGTTGAGGGTTGACCCCCATACCCAAATTATGACTCTCACTCCTTAATTATGACAAGTGTGTCATGACAGAAATTTTTCTCTAGGACAGCAGTGAAAATAGACATCTGAGTACTGACTATATTTCTCTGAGTTGACCCTATTCCTTACACACACACACACACACACACACACACACACACACACACACACACACACACTCATGCACGTGCTTAGCAGAATAATATTTATGGAGCATTCTTTCTGTCTGGGTTGGCTTCATTTGAATCACATGTTCTAGGTGATTCCACACTCGTGACCTCTTGTTAGTCCTGAACACCAGCCTTACAACATAAATCCAGGAATTACTGTTTCAGCGTCAAGCCTCCCTCAAATAGCTCGCCACACAGATTAACGGTACCCAAGTGGTGACAGTTTTGCCACAGGAGTGCTGTTTGGTGGTGTGAGTGGTGCTTGCCACTTGGAGAGTCAAAGGCAACAACACTCTAAGCATTATGCACTGAGTAGGATTGCTCCCCCCCTCCCCCCGCCCCCACAACACAGCAAGAATCCAGTTCAAAGATTTCCCCAAAGTCTCTTTCATACATATTTTACCAAGGAAGAAAAATCAATAGGACTAACGTTTGGACATGTTACGGTCAGACTGCTCTGATTTGATACAGCCTCTCTTTCGATGAGTGAAAAGCCAATGTGATCACATTTCCCTTTCTTCCTCCTAATAACACACATATGTGCACATGAGAGCTCGTGAGTGCACACACACCACACACTCACACATGTATACTCACACATACTCACATACACACTCACATGCACATGTTCACGAGGGTGGTATCAAGATACATATCAAGAGCCATCAAAAGTGCAGCTTGAGGCATGGTGTGCGTTGAAAGTCGACAGCTAGTTCTGCACCATGGTTTTAGATGGAGGAAGGTCAGTAGAGACATCAGAGAACGGAGTCTTTCCTTCTCTTTCCCTTTTCACTCCTACCTGGCCTCACTGATAGAGTTGACAAGTAAAATAGAGAATGAGTGGAAATCCACAGACTAGGTAGGAATTTGTTCTTGCACATTTCTGAAGACTGTTATAACCAAGGCTGGTTTGGTTCCTGGTGGGAGATCTCTTCCAGTGGCCACCTTGTCATGGTGTCCTTGTGGCCTCTCCTTGATGTGCACACACGGACAGATCTCTGCATTTCTTTCTCTTCTCACGAGCCCACTCATCCTGTTAGATTAGAATTCCACATTCATGATCTCACTTAAGTGTACTTAAAAGCCCTTCTTCACATACAGTCAGGACAGTGGTGGGGAATTCAACCTTTGAACTTAGGGATAGACACATCCCATAACATCACTTTGGTTTGAATTTCAGATAAATGACAAATGGTTTTCGGGGACACATATCAAAACTATTTATTGTTAATATGAAATTTAAAATGTAATTGTTCTGTGTTTTTATTTGCTAACTTTATTTCCTGGGCCACGACCTGCCATAGGCAGCATAGACCATTCCAATATCAAAACCGCAGGATGAGATGTGCCACTCCAAGTCACGTGTCTACAGAGCAGGCCCAGGTTGGCATAAAAACCATGTCCTTTCTGTACTGCTTGTCTGTGTCTTTCCTCACACTCGTGTGTTTGTAATTATGTGTGATTATGCCCTTTCCAGAGTGTAAAAAGCACAAATATTGTTATTTGCAGTTAAAATCCTGACTATATTTGTTTCTATGAATTCCAGATATTGAACAATGTACAAACCAAAGGGGGAGAATTTTTTCTGTTTTATTTATTTATTCATTTGTAATTTGGATTCTGGAGACTGAACTAGATTCCTCACCCTTGAGTGGCAGTTGCTCCCCTGACAGTCATCTCCCCAGCCCAGTGGCCTTATTAAAAAATTTAACTTCTTTTTTTTTTTTTTTTTAAAGATTTATTTATCATGCATACAGTGTTCTGTCTGTATGTATCCCTGCAGGCCAGAAGAGGGCACCAGATCTCATTACAGATGGTTGTGAGCCACCATGTGGTTGTTGGGAATTGAACTCAGGACTTCTAGAAGACTAGCCAATGCTCTTAACTGCTGAGCCATCTCTCCAGCCTTCAAGTTTAGCTTTATTGATTCTTTGGGAGTTTCACATCATGTACCCCAATTCTGCTCACCTCCCAGTCCTCCCCCGTATCCTCCCCTCACCCCTGCAGCATCCCCACAAAAGAAAACAAAACCATGTAAGCAAGCAAGCAAACAACAACAACAAGAACCACCCTGGCCTCCGCAAAACTCAAAACAAAACAAAAAACAACAACAAAAACCTCTTCGCTTCTCTTTCTTCCCCGCCTCCCCATCACTTCTTCATTCATCCTGGTGGCATTGGGGGCCTCAGTGTGTCATATAGTCTACCCTTTTGTCCAAAAGGGAGACATCTTTGTTAGGGTTTGGGTAATTTTTAGTCTCAACTTTAGTATTAGTTATTGATTATTAACAATAAATCATTTAATTATATCCCCTTTAATATGGATGTTACTGGTACATGATATAAATGTTCATATATCATCATTTACCTCAGATAACTTATTTAAACACTACTAGTTATGTAACTTTCCTCTAACTAAAAACTGGGAAACAATAGCCCCAAAGCAATAGTCTCTGTTGCTGTGGTATGTATCTCTTTGTTTTGTCAATGTTTGTCCATCTATTCATTAACAAATACTTTTTCATATATATAATGAATAGGACATTTGATACGCACAATGTCCAAATAGCTAAGACCCTTCACTGGCTTTTAGAACTTTTATGTTTTGATTGGTGAGCCACACTTGCTTAACAATTTGTTTTACCTAGATATTGCTACCTAAAAACTTACACCTTAGTGGCTTGAAGCAGCAGTATCCATATGTCACAGTTTTAAGAATCTGTGTACAGTTTCTGTGGGTATCTGTTCCAGGGTTTCTGACACGTTACAGCTAATCAGTACTTATCAGATCGTGGGTCTTATCCCAGGCTCCAGTGGGGAAGGGGTTGCAAAGCTTACTCCTGGTGGTTGGGAGCATTGAATTCCTCGAGAGTTACTGGACTGAGTACTTAGTTCCTCACTATGGCTGTGGGGCAGACGTTGCTCTGAGTTTCTTTCCAATCAGGCACAGCTGAGAACATGGACATGAGTCCTCTCAGAGGAATTGACAGAGAGGGAAGAAAAGAGGTGATGGGGAGAGGGAGGGAGAGAGCGAGCACCCAGAAGACAAGTCAGTCTTTTATAGACCACGCATGGAAGTGGCATGCTGATACTTTCGCTACATTCCATTTTTCTGAAGGGCATCTCTAGGTCCATCCCTTAGAATAAGTCAACTTTCATACTTTAATTTCTGACTTTTTAAAAGTCTGATTTTCTGAAAATAATTATTGTAAATTATTGTGAGGGACAGAGGCGTGTTTTTGAACTTAAGGAGCAGGCATAAGGTGATCTTCAGAAATGAAGTAGCATGCTCATCCACCCGTCGATGGGATGAGAGAACAGGTCTCTCCAGCTGGATTTAAAGAACACTGGGGAGATCCTAGGTCCCAGGGAGGCACTTACTGGTGGTGTTGCATGGCAGCCATGTCAAACTACCCTCTTACTACTTAGATTTATACTCATAGATTTGAAACCACGGGCAGAGAAGCTTCTTTTTGCCAAGTGGTTAACGCAGAGATTCATAACTGGCTGAAAAAGTGCTGAAAATAAGTGATGGTGGGTGTTCAGTCACAGATGGGTCATCTATATTATCCTCCTCCATCCAAGTCTCGGGGAACACAGAGGAAGGGAGGGCAGAAAGAACGAAAGAGCCAGAGGATTAGGAGGAGAGCTGTGAAGTGCTGCCTCCTGGATGTGAGCTGCCGGATGCACACATCAATGCACAGCAGCTGTGTTTCTCAGCACACGATCAAGCCAGGGAAATGCAGCCTGGATGGGAGAGGCCCCACCTTTAGCCGAGGACCTACTGGGGGTAGATGGATGCTGGGGGAGGGAGAGCCATTTTTTGTGGGAGGATGTGGCTGCTGGTAGGTTGTCCACACCCCATCAGATGGCCCCAAATTCATTCATGTATGGTCAGCACTAATTGGATGCAGGGGACTAATAATAGTAATAATAATAATAATAACAACAACATAGGACAACAAATCAGGAAGGAGATGGTTGGTAGATCCTAAGGGGAGTTGGAAGGAGGTGGTGTTGTGAGGATATGATCAAAATACATTGTATGCATATATGAGAATTTCAAACAAACAAACAATAAATAAAACATTATTTAAGAAAAGAAAATGAGAAGGACACACATATGCCCACCTGGGGCCGCTTGTCCTAGGTGGGGAGAAGAAATCATGGGCTTGCCTCAAAGTACAGGTTGTCCAGCGCCATTATGATGAGCAAATATTTGGTGGGGTATGGAAGAGAGAGAGAGAGGCAGAATGGCTCATGTCCTGTGGAGAGAGGTGGATCTGAAGAGGCAAAGGCAGTCAGGAATGGGCTGATGTGGGAGCCTGCTTGCTACCTGGGGCCTTGGTGACATTTGGGTCTGGGCTGCGGCCAAGGGCCATGTCTGGGTCTGTGACCCTGCCGCAGCTGTGTTCTGTGTTGATGTCCACGGCTCCTGTTACCACCAAAGGCCTTGAGGATGTGGCCAACATGTGGCCACATTGGTGCCTGAGGGCCATGCCACTGAAGGGGCCATCCTGATCTGAGTGGCCTGCATTGCTACCCAGGGCCATGGTGGCATCCGGGCCAAGCTGCTGCCATGGACCACGTCTGGGTCCTACTGTAGCTGGTCTGTGTTGGTGTTCATGACCCATGTCACCAACAAAGGCCACACAGATGCCCAGGTTCTGGGCTACTACCTGTAGCCATGCTGGGGACCTAGGGACATGCTGTGGCTGGGGCCATGTCGGTCTGAGTGGCCTGCATTACCACTAGTGGCCATGGTGTTGACTGGCCTGAGCTGCTGCCAAAGGTCATGCCTGGATCTGTGGCCCTACCTCAGGCAGGGTCTGTGTTGAGGTCTGTGGCTCCTGTTACCGTCAAAGGCCTTGCAACTGTCCAGGGTCTGGGCTGCCACCTGGGGCCATATTGGACTCCAGGGATCACACTGGGGCTGGGTCCTGGCCTATCTGAGAGGTCTGTGTTGTCACCCGGGCCATGGTGATATCCGGTACCAACCTGCTGCTGTTGGCCATGTCTGGGACCGTGGTCCTACCGCAACTGAGGTCTGTGTTGATGTTCATTGTCCATGATACCACAGGGGCCCATGCAAAACATGTGTGAACCATGTGTTGAAGTACAGGGCCGTGTTGAGCTGGCTCCGCCCCTTGCTGGCCCTGGGATAATGGACCCCAATTACCCCAGCATGGGATAGCTGGCCCGGCCCCTAATAGAAAAGCTGGCCTCGTACACTTGGGAAAGTGGGCCTCACCTCTCACCCCTAGCATGGGAGATCTGGCTCCGCCCCAACCTGAGGGGGTTTGTCCCAGTGACCCAGACTCAGGTGTCACCCAGACACACATCCAGGGCTTTATGTAGGCACTCCCCAACATCTACCCCATCTATGACCTGCTGGAGTGTGTGAAGGGATTGGTCTTGTGGAATGATAGCCACAGGATCTCCATGACTCAGGGCAAGAGCAGGATATCCTGGAGGAGATGAGGTGAGGGTCCAGTACTGATGGTGTATCAGAAGCCAGAGGCCTTGAACCTGACCAGCAACAAACTACACAATGGACATTTGCAAGTAAAGCTGTGTGGGCAAAAGGGTCTACTGTACCATACACAGCAGCTCCCAATGCCACTAGGATGAATGAGGAGCTGATGGAGATGCAGGAAAGATGGAGGAAGGAAGCGTTTTATTTGTTTGTTTTTGTTTTGCTTTGGTTTTTTAAAAAATGTTTTTATTTGTATTTTTTATTTTTTATTTTTCCTTTGTCAGGGTGGTGCTTCAAGTGCAGATTCTGAAAGACTAGGAAATGGATGAGACTGGGGTACATGATGTGAAATTCCTAAAAAAGATAATAAAAAACTATGTTTTTTTTTTTAAAAAAAAGAAAATTAAATAAGCCAATACTTCTCATATACTTGTGTATATTTGTAAGTTAATTGAAATTGTTTGATATTTATCAATATTTATTCACATTGATAGTTCAGCTGGGTGCAGTGGCACACACCAGCAGTCCTTGGGAGGCTGAGGCAAGACAATTACAAATTTGAGGTCAGGCTGAGGAATTTAGTGAGGCTCTGTCTCCAAATAAAGTCATAAAAACCAAGTGTAGATGTTATTGGTGAAATTATTAAGGCCATTCCACATAGTTAGAAGGAAGATTTATTTAGTGGGTAACTTACAAATGAAGGGATAGGTAGGTCTCGGGGTCTGGGGAAGGTGTATCGCAGTCCAGCAGTGTTCTCTGGAGCTCTGCTCGGTCAACCTCCACCGTCCAGGGTCCTGGAACAGAGAGGGAGCTGGCCCATCCAGATCTCGGGTCTCCAGGGGCCTCCCTTGGCCCCGCCTTGTAGGCATGACAGTTGCTGAAGTCTCAATGGGGGTTGGAACTTCCAGATCAAAGCTGGAATGGCTACCCACTACCTCATGTGGATGTAGCTCAGTGGCGGGATGTTGGCTGAGCACATGTAAGGTTCAACAGCAGCAACACACACAACACAACACCACACCACACAACACAACACAACACAGAGAAGTGATATGCAGTTGAGAGGAAACCAACATCACTATTTAAAGCTGACTGCTTAATCATTTTGTGGATTTAAATCTTGATTTGTCTAATTTAAATTGGCTGTTTGAAGAATCCCCGTTAAAGTCTATTAAATTATGTGAGGCAGAATTTGTTCCAGAGCAATTATTGATGCGTCTACCAGGCAATATTCCTTTTTAGTTATTTTTTCCGATATCTGCAGTGCTGTGAAAGAAGGCAAGAACAAAGGAGCTGCTCATATAACTTGCTGTTTTCAGGGATCACGATATGATATTTATTGGGCTTAGGAGGTGTGTGGAGACCTACAGAGGCTATCTAGTGAGTCCTTACTCAGGGTTAAAGAATCTGAGCTTGCTGTACCCAGCAGGGCTGCATAATGGGATGATTTGACCAGAGGCGTGTTTACCAGGTGTTTTGAAGGGTCTACACTTGGCTGTAAAGTGTGCTTTGATCTTGCAAGGGTGAGATCTTTTGCTTCTACCCTTGGCATTTGTGTAAAAAGCCCTTTTGAATAAATAAAGCTGCTGTTGGATATTGACCCAGCCCCTCCTGAAGCTATCCTGTGTCTCTGTCTTTCTCCTCATCATCTAGGTCTATCTTTCTGATATTTTCTCATTCTTCTCTTCTCTACCTAAGAACCCTTCAACAGGGGGGAGCAGGTTGCAGCTGGCTCCATCAGATTCACACAGAGGTGAAAATATGAAAACTTCAAATTTAATATAAAAGGAACCCAATGAATGATGCCTTCCACATGTCATTCTTCCACCTCTTGCTGTTCTGCTGTAGATACCCTCTTTATCTATCTCAATCTCTCTCACTTTTGTTCTCCTCCCAACAGCCCCACCCCAGGCCCATCCTCTATGTAGCAGGATTGAGATATTTAAAAACACAAACAAAAAAATGAAACCATAGTGTGGTTTGGTCATATTACACCTTTCTCAAAACCCACCCAAAGCTTCTCATTCAACTTGAATAAAATATGAACTCCTTAGGTCTCCCAACCTTTATATCCTGCATCAGTGACACCCCCTCTCAATCATCACCTTGTCAGGGATGTCCAGCATCCCAACAAACAAAAAAAGCAAATATACCTGTAGACATCAAGTGAGCACATCGATTATTTTCAATAAATAAATTGTGCACTAGCTGTTGTCTGGATTAATTCAGACTTAGTCTCATTCTAGTTCATGTGCCTAATGGCTGAGTGTAATTGAGGATTTCGTGTGTGAAACAGGTTAATACAGCCTTTTCTGTCATTATTTTCTATGCTCCCCAAGGCAAGAAACAATGATTGCAGTTGGCTGATCAGCTAATGGTTACTAAGAGTTGAAAGGTCCAAATATATTTCTTTATTGATGATGTTTAGCAGTGATAACCGTGGGCCAGAAATTTCATAGCATTTAGAGATTGGGTGGTATGTAAGACTAAAACATACTTGTTATTAAGTTTTCTCATTTCTCATCGCACCAATCCTCATGAGCAGGTGTATATTAGCTGTCAAAATGACCCACTTATCTTGACCATCAGCAACACAAAAACAAAACCCCACCAACCTACTGTCGACAATGTTGGAAGCTGGTAGTTTTTGCCTTATGTCCTTTTCTTGATTGAACAATTCATTACCATACTATAAGTGCTAAAAAGAGGTGGGAAAATTGAGTTGTTAACCTTTCTTTATGCTTATTAGAAATGTGGTATCTGCTTTCAGCCAAGCAAAGATTTGACTTTCTTCCTTCATTTTGCTTCTCTCTTGTGTGTGTGTATGTGTTTACTTTTGGTCATGTCTGCATAATCAAGTCTATGAAAATTCATTCCATAAGGTATTCTTTCTCTTAGATGTTTCTGTATGTGGGCAGAGCTGGGGCCAAGCTTAGTTTCCTTTTCTTTGAGATTTTCTGCTATGATACTTGCAGTTCTCTCAGGACTACACCTCACCTAAGGGGATTCAAGTTCAAATAAAATTATGCAAGTCTTTGGATGCACGTGAAAAGCTGATGAAAATAAACTAAAACAGCTACACTGAAGGCTTTTATTACTTCCATGAAAGAGTGAAAGAAATGTTGTATTGGTGAAATTATTAAGGCCACTCCACGTAGTTAAAAGGGAGGTTTATTTTGTGGGGTAACTTACAAGTGAAGGGATAGGCTACAGGGTCTGGGAAAGGTGTGGCGCAGTCCAGCGATGTTCTCTGAAGAACTCTGCTCGGTCTACCTTCAGCATCCAGGGTCCAGGAACCAAGAGAGCCAGTGCATCCAGATCTCGGGTCTTCAGGTTCCTCTCTTGGCCCCACCTTGTAGGCGTGACAGTTACTGAAGCCTCAATGGGGGTTGGAACTTCCAGATCAAAGCTGGAATGGCTACCCACTACAATGTTGTCAATAGCACCAAGTATTCAGAATTCAATGACACGTATCGTAATGGAGAAGATGAATAATTCGTATCATGACAGAGGTCAAAACTGAAGATCATAGGGACTAAAAGGGCATCAGTGGAGAGGACCAAGATGATCAGCAAGCTTCCTAAGGATCTTGAGTAATGAGAAGTTTGCCAAGGCTGGATCCTTACTCATTCTCCTGGAGAAGCCTTGGTGACAACTTCTCTGGGTGTTTTTCCTAGCTGACAATTTACTCTCTTGTTCTCCTGGTCCCCAGAAATGAGACAATTTAGATCATAATGGCCTCTTCTAAAGGTCTCCTCATACTTGGGTCTCCTTTATCTTTCTATGGAAGCTCCTGATGTTTATCATGTAAGTCAAGTTTATGAAACCATCCAATCCCATGTCTGCCTTCAACTCTGGGCTCAGGTTTCCTTCTAGGCAACATAATAACTTCTTACCAATACCTTGCTTAGAATTTGCAAAGGGTTTGATCATCACAGGCTGACTAGTCTCTTCTATGGGAGAACCTTAGGATAGAGGAAGAGAGGCATTCCTCTAACTCCCAATACGACTCAGAACCTGTACTACTGTATGCACATACAAAAAGTCATTGCTATTTGGAGGCACAGGGCTCTCATCGTCCCATTCTTTGCAGCTCTCATATCCCCAGCTCCTGACCACATTTTATTACACAGCAATGGCCGCCCTGTCTTCCTCTTCATCCTGACCTCCACTCTTAGCCATGAACACAGGCTCTGGAATCACAGAGCTGGCTTGACATGCAGCTCTGTCACTGCTAGTCATGTGACCACGCCAAGTCTTATACCTTCTTTTACCTTTTTTCATATGTAAAACTTAATAATAGTGCTTACTGCAAAAATGCTCTGCAAATGGACATATAAACTGTTCACATGCCCACTGTCACAACAATGTCCAGCTCAGAGAAAAGTGTTGTTTCTTCTGAGGATCATTGTGATGTTTTCAGTGGAAAACCTGTGGCTTTTCCATATCAGCAGCTCTGTTGTTCTGCATAATGATCAACCACCTTCAGCTTTGGGCTACCTCCACCAATCAGAATTGTTACAGCTACTAATCCCCAAACCTCTATAATTTTGACATCACCGCTTCCCACTAGCTCTCTTATTACTACATTCACATTACACCTGTTTCAATTTTTCCTCATCTTCCTTGTTCTATTTCTGACTTGTTTCTCGGAGTAGAGACCCTGTGCTGTGCTGCTATTTGTAACAGTCATTGGCACTCTCTTGCTTCCTTGTTTTTCCTCTTTCTGGTAATGCTTTATCCCCAAATCAAGATGAGTAGCTTCCTCTTCCCTCTTCATACTTAGTCTTAAGAGAGTTATAATAAATTCATCTTGGTGAAGATTCACCTGAATCTTACAGTCTCTACCTGGGTAGCTCTGATAAACTGCTTCTGCCCTACCTCACACCATCATTAGAACCTTCATACTCTACCGGTTTCCTGCCTCTTACCCCCCCCACATAGCTCTAAGATGAACGTCTTGAAATCTACACCATAAGAACACTTCATTATGTATTCTCATCTGTAGATCAGAGAGAACATGTGATATTTATCTTTCTAAGCCTGGGGTACCTCACTCAATATGATCATTTCTAGTCCCATCCATTTTCCTGCAAAGTTTACGATTTCATTCTTCTTTACAGCTGCATAGTACTTCATAGTGTATTTGTATCACATTTTTATTATCCATATGTCAATTGAAGAACATTTAGATTGTTTCCATTTCCTAGATATTGTGAATAGAGGAGCAATGAACATGACTAGAGAGCTCACATCTTGAGACACAACAGTGAGGCAGAGAGAGCTAACAGGAATGGCATGGGCTTTTGAAACCTCAAAGCCTGCCCCCAGTGACACACCTCTTTCAACAAGGTCACACCTTGTAGTCCTTCCCAAACACTTACACTGGAGACCAAGTATTCAAACATTGGGGCCATCCTCATTAAACCACCACACTCCGCTCCCTGGCCCCCATAAGCTTGTGGCCATATCATAATACGAAATATATTTAGTCTAACTTCAAAATCCCCATGATTTTTCAGTCTCAACACAGAGTAAAAGTCCAAAGTCTCTTCTGAAATGCAAGGCAATCTCTTAAAGATTAAAAGCAACTTATATACTCCCAACATATAAAGACTATACCACTTGGAGTATTCCAAAAGGGAGGAATGGGGGCGTAATGAGGAAATGCAGGATCGAAACACAGCAGTGCAACTCCAAATCCTGTAGCTCCATGTTTGATGTCAAAGGGCTGAGAATGTCCTACCCTTCCAGCTTTGCTGACTGCAACACATTCCTTTCTCTTGGGATGGTTCCATTCTCTGTCTGCAGCTCTCATTGGCAGGTATCTCATGGCTCTGGCATCTCCAACATCTTTGGGACTCCAACACAATCCAGGCTTCACTTTCACAGCTTCATACAATGGCCTCTCTGGCTCTCCATGACTACTGAGGAAGGTTCTACAACCTCTTTACTTGTGTATCTTTCATGATACAGATCTTTCATTTTCTAAAGCCAGAAGTACACGAAAAATGTTGCCAAGTCCAGCTACCTACTTGGGATGGAGCCTGGGCCCCTTGAAATACATTTGCCTAAGTTTCCCTTTGTTGTTGCTTTTTAGGAGCAGAAAATTCCCCAGGCTTCATTTTTTTTACAAATAGGAAGCTTAACTGATGGGATTCTGTCCTGAGGACATCCTTCTTTTTATTCTGTTTCAGAACAGGCCTTTCTTTAAACTTCTCATCTTTCAGCACAAGCCTTAGCTCCAACGTTAAATTTCCAGGTGCTCTCTTTTTCTTCTCAAATTACACTTCTTCTTCTTCTTTTTTTTTAATTGCAAACCTGCATAAGAGTAGTTATAGCAATAACTACACAAAAGAACCAATATTAGGCTGTTGTGAAATCTCCCCTGCCAAAGAAATTAATCCATTACTTTTCAATTAGCCTCAGGCAGATTCTTAGGACAAGGGCAGAAAGCAGCCAAATTCTTTGCCAAAATATATCAAAAATGGTTTCTAGCCCAGTTGCTAATATTGTTCCCACTTGGAAACCTCTTGAGTTGGGCCCCCATAGTCCATGTTGCTCTCACCACTATTGTCCCCCAAGTTCCTACTAGGATGGCCCATTAAACTGCCATTGATTACAGGGTTCAATTACTTGTCTAGTCCAAAATCTCACAGTCTTCTCCATTTCTTCCCAAAGCAGAATGGTCAGGTCTGTCGCAGCACTAGCCCACTTCCTGGTACCAACTTTTGTCTTGGTTATTTTCTATTACTGTGATAAGAAACCATGGCCAAGATGATTTTATAAAAGAAAGCGTTTATTTGGGGCTGACAGTTCCAGAGGTTCAGAGTCTGTGACTATCATGGCAGGGCTGTTGGAGCATGGTCGTAGGCAGCAGGGATGGTGTTGGGTCAGGAGCTGAGAGCTTACATCTTGAGATACAACCCTGAGGCAGAGAGGGCTAACTGAGAATGGCTTGGGCTTTTGGAACCTCAAAACCCACACTTAAGACACACCCCTTTCAACAAAGCTACAGCTTCGAGTCCTTCCCAAACAGTTTCTCCAACTGGGGACCAAGTACTCAAACTTTAGAGCCTCTGGGGGCCATTCTCATTCAAACCACCCCCATAGGATCTGAACTCAGGCCCACACACTTGCAGAAAAGGCAGTTTACTGACTGAATCATCTCCCTAGCCTCCAGTTCCTGTTTATCTTTAAAAACTAAGATAAAACATGATTTCTTTCTTTTTTTTTTTTGTTTTTTTTTGTTTTTCGAGACAGGGTTTCTCTGTGTAGCTTTGCGCCTTTCCTGGAACTCTCTTGGGAGACCAGGCTGGCCTCGAACTCACAGAGATCCTCCTGGCTCTGCCTCCCAAGTGCTGGGATTAAAGGCGCCACCACTGCCCGGCAAAACATGATTTCTTTCAGGAAGACTTCTTGAGCTGCCCCTACTTTCAGTTTGAGGTAAGTACACTCCAGCTAGCTGTCATTTTTTTCTTTTTTTTTCATTTTTCTTTATTAAGAAATTTTCTACTTACTTCACATACCACCCATAGATCCCCCCTCCTCCTTCCTCCCACCCCCAAGCCCTCTCTCTCAAGCCACCCCGCATCCCCACATCCCCCAAATCAAGGTCTCCCATGGGGAGTCAGCAGAGCCCAGCACACTGAGCCTAGGCAGGTCCATAGCTGTGATTTTTCTATGACTCTTCCTTCTGTCCCATATAAGAAATGAATATATCCATCTGAGAACATCCTTCAGTTGGTAGAGTGCCTGTCTAGCACGTATGACGCCGTAAGGTCAATTCCAATCTCATGTAAGCTGGGTATGGTGGATATGTCTATAACCCTAACTTTTGGAAGGTTGAGACAGCAGGATTGGGAGTTCAAGTATAACAGTCCCCCAAACCTTAGGCCTCCAGACTTGATCACAGCTGACTCCATGATGGAAGCCGCATTCAGGCCATAAAACTCAGCGTGTAAACAGCACCACCTGCCAAAACAAAAACAAAGACCTAATCCATCAAAGTCCATAGTTCTGGGAAAGTCTCTAAATGTACTAACTTTGCTTTTTAAGCTCTGGTAGTTCTGATTCTGGCCAACTCTTGTTAAATGAAGTGTGTCAGTCCAGCATATGTCTTTTGTGCTTAAAAGCTCATCTTGAGAAAGTCTTAGGGCTACAGATCCCCAAACACCCAGTGTAGTTGCTGGTTGGCTAATAAAGACTTTCTGTTGTCTTAAACCTGTTTCTGAGTAGTTGTCTCTGGTAGATACCCCACATCACAAGCACATTCTCAGATATATAACCAGTTCAAGGGAGGCCTGGGTTCATTCAGACCCCGTCACAAAGTAAAGGAAAATAAAACAAAAACACCAGCCGAAGTTATTCTACCTGATTGTCAAATTCCCCTTAGCAAAATGAAAAGCCTCCATAATTAATCTGTAAAGGAAAAAAGCTTGTTTTGGTTCGTTCCAAGACTGAGTTGTCCCATTGCTTTGAAGCTCTTAGTGAAGCAATTTCACGGCAGGAGTGCAAGTGAGGTGCGTAGTTAGGGTTATCATTGCTGTGATGAAACACCATGACTGAAAACAACTTTGGGAGGAAAAGGTTTATTTGGCTTACACATTCACGTGGTAGTCCATCCTTGAAGGAAGTCAGGACAGGAACTCAACGAGCACAGGAACCTGGAGACAGGAGCTGATGCAGAGGTCATAGAGGGTGCTGCTTACTGGCTTGCTCCCCATGGCTTGTTCAGCCTGCTTTCTTATAGAACCCAGGACCATCTGTCTAGGGATAGCACCACTCACAATGGTCTAGTCTCTCCCCCATCAATCACTAATTAAGAAAATGTCCCATAGGCTTGTCTATAGCCCCATCGTATGGAGGCCTTTTCTTAATCTATGTTACCCCCCTCAGATGATTTTAGTTTGTGTCAAGTAGACATAAAACTAGCCAGCACATGAGGTAAACTGGGTACCTCAACACAAGGAAACAAAGCTGAAGAAAAAGGAAAAGGAGGACTGGGGTCCCACAATCCCTTCCAAGGGCATGCCTCCAGTGATCTAAAGACCACCCCAAGGCCCTACATCCAAAAGGTCTGCAGTGGTAGCATTCTGAAGGTCGTTCAATATCCAAACTACCTGTTGTGTGACAGTTTCCTCAGAGATTGTCTCCATCCTGCAGGGGAATTCCTTAAAAAGGAAAGTAGACTACTCAAAATAGCTTCAGGAAGTCCCTGAAGCTGACCAGATTCACCAGGTCCCTCACTGCAGAGTAATCAATAGGAGCTGAAAGTTCCTCCCAGATGAATGAAGCTGCAAAAGAAGACTCTGAGACCAGACTTCAAAGGGGGTGACTGTAGATGTCCACCTATGGCTGGGAATTGGGCCATTGTGACATAGTCACAGCCACTTGTTCTCAAGAATGTTACCGGTGGTTATGAATTGAGGCTGACAACAATGGTGACCTATGGTATATACACACACATTTAGAAGATAGTTTGACTGGTACATCGCATCCCTCTAGTAAAACCACAGAAGTTGCTTCCCCACAAGGACCTAAGACACAGAACTTCTTAAATTCATGATTCTAGCTTATTATATAGAGCATCTTATTCTTGCAAAAAATACTATTGATGGTAATTTGGATTTTGGTTATGATTGAAATACAGAGTAATACTTTTACTATCATATAAACCTTGCTGGAGTTTCTTGAATTTATTATCTGACTCAGACCTTCTTTTTTTTTTTTTCCATGATTAAGCCTGGTGTTGTACTGTAAATGCCCAAATGAGAAGGATGTCCTTTGTTTTTATAAAGGAACAGTAGAGAATTAACATTTATTGATCATATACCATGTAATAGTTGCTTTATATATGTATATGTTCCTTAATTTAATTCTTACCCCAATTAAATTACAAAGAGATTTTTACCATTTTTAGTACACATACTAGACTTCAGGAAGTTTAATAAAATTTGACTAATACTCACAGAATGGGAGGCAAGGAGGCTGGATTTAAATCCAATTATGACTGATTCCAGGAGGCCATTATCATCCTGCTGTACAACACCATGCTCTAGTTCCACAAAATTTAGTATTTAATTCCTCTTTTACTTCTTATCAATTTTTCTTTAATTTTTTTATTGTGCCATCTAATTGGTTTTGTGTGTCTTTGTAAACTAATTTAAACAGTATTGGGTCTATGCACATACATATATGGACATCCGTAGAAATTAGAAAAAGTTTCATTGTATTTATATATTAGGCTACTTAGCCAACAGTGTTTTTTCTATTGAAGTTCCCATTTTTTTCATATTCTGAAAGTTGTTTTGGAATGTTTTGTAATCTACAAAATCAAGGCCTGTGTATGACTTCTCTGTACAAACTCAGGAGTAGTTCATACATTCAGGTTCCTTTTTTCTTCTTTATCTTTCTCCACGTCTTTCCAACCTGATTTTTCTTTATGTATCACCATGTCTCGCTTCAATATTTCAAGATACTGACTCTTAACAACTGGCCTAATCCCCACCCTGCAAATTTGTTTCCATCCTTACCCTGCCCCCCACAAGCTTGTCTCCATCTTATGGGACTTTCTTCTGACTGTTTCCTTATTCAACCTTTGGACTAGGATCCATTCAGTTGAAAAAAAATAACAAACGGCAAGTGATTGATAATAGTTGTTCAATAACTAAATTTAAAGGGAAAGAACATTGGTTTATAAAGGTTTTTATTTTCCTAAAACTACCTATAGTGGTCAACACTGGCATATGTGAACCTTTGACAAATAATTTTAGGTTGTTAATCGGGCCTGCCCATGTTTTTGTAAAAGAAACTATGACGACGCTATATTTCAGCTGCTGCTATTTTCCATGTTGTGTATTTTAAAAGTGGCGAATGCAGCGAATGGGGAAAATCCTACCATCTGCCAGGCACATACAGAGTGGAGATTGTTAATGAGAACGCATCCTTAATAAAATGAATAGCTTGGCATTGCTCAGTGTCAGGTTAATTAGATGATGTGGTATAAATCATAAAAAAAGTGGCTCACATTAGTTGAGTCTTTTTAGATTTGCTGTTCTTCTGTTGTCCATGGGCCTACTGTTTTGACCTCCCAATACTTGCTATGTAACACCCACCTCAATCATACCGTCTCTTCTTCATTTTCTTGTTAAAATTCATAAGGCCCTATATGCTCCTAGAATAGCCTACCTTTCTACAAAGCACATTCCACAGTGTAAATGAGGTGCACAGCAGGATAATATATCAAAGCCAGCCCGTGAAGCTATTATATATTTCTTGCTTGAAGAAAAAGAGGTGGAGAGCAGAGAGCAAAGGTTCTTATCTGGGCTTTTGTCTTCTAGATTTCTAACCATAGGGATAGGGGAGAAGAACAACTCAGTTTGACTAAATTGGAGGGGCAAGGACTTGCTGCCCGGCAAGGTCTGCTATGATGTTCACCAAAAGGCATTTTCTCTCAGAGGCACAGCCAGATGACACTTTCCAGACTTCTTTGTAGTCACATGAGACTATAACTAAGGGAACCTATGGAATACTAGCAGAAGTGACACACACCCCTTCTATATCTGGCCCCCAAGCCATCCTCATCCTCCATACTTCATCTTTCTGCGTTTAGTGGCTTCATGGAGAGGACTGTCAAGACTTGTATTAAATGGAGCCACAAAATGTGAGGAAAGTGGACCCCTTTGTGGCCACATGGAAATTTCCTTTCTGAGCATTTTTAGTAAAGTGTTTAATGAGAACATGGAGGGGAGGAGGAGGCAGAGGGACCTGATATGTGACTGTAGAATCTGAGAACAGAAGAGAATCCTTGTTTTGGTGATAGAGTGTTACCAAAGAGTACGTAGTAAACCTGTGGTCCCAGAGAACCTTACAGCAGAATAATCCCCATTCCTGTAAGCACAGTGCAAGTACCATGTGGAGAAATACTGGGCATGAAGGTGTATGAGTTATGGGATGGGCAAGGATCATTTCTCAGAGATGACTTCATGGGATGATGTCAAGGATTATAGTGAATGTCTAATTCTCCTCAGGACCCAGAGCATGGTAGACTCTCAGTGGCTGTTTATGCACGTGTGACTATCTATAGATAATAGACTGTGAAAGTCTATCAACAGTGGCTGTAAGAAATAAGCTCACACCAGCAACCAGCAAGAACCTAGAATGAGGTTGGAAGAGCCTCCGGTAGAGATTTCTTTCTTTTCTTCTAAAGGTCAAAAAGGTAAATGTCAACCTGTTTCCTAGGAAACAGCATCAGCCACTAGGTCTTACAAAAAAAGAAAAAGAAGAGAAAAAAAAAACCCCCACATATGAGATAACACTATCACATTTCTGGAAGAATTCCATTTGTTCCTGTTTAATTCCTAGGATGCCAAGTTCAGAAGACAGTATGCAGATGTTCAGTAACAGATTTCCACTATGATATTCGTTTCTATGAAAAACTCTAAGATTTTATATCTTATAACTTTATTTCAGTCATACTTAGTATTTATGAGAATCAACAGTAGGTCTATACCACTGGAAATGTTACATTTGTTGATAACTTGAGAGTAATCATTTTTGATATATCATGTAAAATAGTTTTATTAGTAGGTTTTAATTTTACATAATTACCATAGCACAAAGGTAATTAGCATTATCATGATGGAGACTATTTATTGGGTGCTTACTGAAATGCCCACTAGGCTTTATCTTATTTTTGGCTTTGATCCTATGAGCAGTGAGACAGGAGTTAGCATTTCCTAGCCCTCTTGGGTTGACATCTTGAAAGGTACACAGAGACCACAGAAACCCATAGAGGGATCCAGAGTAGTCAGGGTATGATAGCTTGTTCTCTCTCCTGCATAGTCTCAGAAGATACTAAAACTAGAGATGCTCTGAATTCAAAAATGATAGTGGATTTAATTGCATTCTCCTGAAGATGGTATGTCCAGTGGAACTTCAGAATGTGGCGGTACTTGGAATAACAGTCTTTGCAGACAGAATTAAGATAAAGCTCTTGGTATTTTGCCTGGGGAGGAGATTATGGACAAGGGTCCTTGTAAAAGAAAAGGACTCCTAGAGAGGGAAGAATGCTGCGTGAAGGTACAAGCAGAAACTAGAGTTAGGTGGTCCTTATCCAAGGACTATCAAGAGTTGCTGGTAGCTGCTAGAAGCTGAGGAAAAAGCACAAGGAGATTCTTCCTTGGAGACTTCGGAAGGAACTAATTGTATCATATGATGATTTCATACTTGTAGCCTCCAGGACTGTGAGAGAATGCATTTCTCTTGGTTTCAGCCACCTGGCTTGTGACGACTTATTGTTCCCGCCCTAAGATACTCATATAAGCGTGGGACCAGACAAGCAGCAGCGGGCTCTGTGGGAAGCATCGCAATCTCATACTGCAGATCAGTTTACAGAGAGCAGCTAAGCTTCCTAGTACAAACACAGAGACACAGAGCGGGTGACCAAGAAGAGGCCTCAGGCCAAGATGAAGGGCATCAGAGTGCGTCCAGCACAGTGGCTTGTACTTCTGTATTTTCAGTGACAGATGCCAGCATGGTACAATAGTAGCTCAGCCACCCCACAGGGACACTAGTAAGGACTAAAGAACAGCAGGCAGATGCCAATGGTGAGACAAGATAAGAAATATCATGGATGGAATCCTCAGGCCCTTGGTGCCCAGCATGGAGCCTAAAAATCTGTTTGCTGGTGGCCAAACCATAGTGTGAACTGCTTCTGATGTGTTGATACCCAGGAAGAAAAGAAGAGATGGAGGTGGGAATAAAAATCCCCCAAACCAAATATTTACTGTAAAGAGAACAAGTCTTTACTTGAAAGACATTATACTAAAAGGGAAAGTCACATTTAGCTCTCGGGTTTTAGTCTTTCCTTTGGTATTAGTCACACAGAAGGCTCAAGAAAGGCAAGGCATAGAAGGTAATATACTTTCTACACATCTAGTTGTTTTTCTGAGTTCAAGAATTGTGGTGGCCCACAGAGGCTTCCTAGAGAATCTGAGCTTGCTGTACCCAGCAGGGCTGTATAATGGGATGATTTGGCCAGGGGCGTGGTTACCAGGTGTTTTGAAGGGTCTACACTTGGCTGCATGGTGTGCTTTGATCTTGGAAGGAGGAGTCTTTTGCCTCTCCCCTCGGCATATTATAAAAATTCCTTTTGACTAAGCTCTGGGAGACCAGCTCTACACCCACCCCCCCCCCCCAGCTATCCTGTGTCTCTGTCTTTCTTATCATCTCTTTCTATATTTCTACCTAATAGTTCCTCATTCCTCTCTCCTCCACCCAAGAACCCTCTGAAAAATGGGAGCAGGTTGTAGCTGGATTCTGGCAGACTCCCACAAAGAATGTTATACTTTATTTTTGTCTTATCCGATATGAGGTCTTTCCCAGGAGATGCCTGTGACTCTCAGAATGAGATCTCTGTGGCTCCAGCCACCGTCTCTGTCTTCTAGATGGGTCGGACACAGTGGAGTCCCAAGGGAAACCCCAGAAAAAGGACAGGCGAGAATTAATGTGTCAGCAGGATCAACAGTCATGGATATTTTCCTCTTCATTCTCCCCAACTTTGTTTGATCATGAAGATTTTCAAATAGTCCAAATATTTCAGAGAATAGTTGAGTGAACAGTCTGACACTACACTCAAACAATTGCTAACAATTTGCTAATCTTTCTATCTATCTATCTATCTATCTATCTATCTATCTATCTATCTATCTATCATCTACCTACCTGCCTACCTATCTATCATCTGTCTTCCACCATCATCATCGTCATCATCATTATCATCTATCTATTCCCTTACCCATCTCTTCCCCCCAAAAACCTGAGTCTAGATATACCATGTGCTTTGGGGAAAACCAAATATTATTGTTCTGCTAAGGGAACATGGCAAAAAAAAAAGACTTCTAATGATATTCTGCTATAGTTCAGTGTCTTGCTCATCCATCATCAGAAAATCTTCCTGCAGTATATGGGAACAAATACAGAGACCACAACCGAACAATGGGCAGAGAGACAGTGAGGGACTTTGGAACCTTCAGTTCTGAATGGGTTGTCTTTTTTTTTTTTTTTTGGTTTTTCGAGACAGGGTTTCTCTGTGTAGCTTTGCTCCTTTCCTGGAGCTCACTTGGTAGCCCAGGCTGGCCTCGAACTCACAGAGATCCGCCTGCCTCTGCCTCCCGAGTGCTGGGATTAAAGGCGTGCGCCACCAACGCCCGGCCTGAATGGGTTGTCTTTATCAAGTCCATCCCCTCAGAGCTCAGGAAGCTATGCTGGAGAAGAGACAGAAAGATTGTAAGAGCCAGAGGGGATGGATAGATGGTACCAAGGAAACAGTGTCTTCCGGACAGGACACAACAGGACTGATGATGCACGTATGAACTCACAGAGACTGTGCACAGGACCTACACAGATCTAAGCCAGATGGGGTCCCAGTGCTGAGAGGGGAAGTGGACATGAGCTCTCATGCCTAACCAAGAAGCTGTCTCCAATGACACCTGCTTGCAAAGGAAAAATTCGTTTTCTCCAATGGAGTCTCGCTGGATATATAAACCACACTTAAGTGTAGCCCCCCCTGGCCAATAGTAGATGGCCAACACAAAACAAATTCAGTAGTACTTTTATAGAATTTTTTTGGGTCTAATATTGCCTTGTTTGGGCATTTTTTAAAATCTTTTTTTGTTTTTTGGTTTTGGTTATTTTTCGAGACAGGGTTTCTCTGTGTAGCTTTAGAGCCTGTCCTGATCTCACTTTGTAGACCAGGCTGGACTTGAACTCACAGAAATTCTCCTGGCTCTGCCTCCTGAGTGCTGGGATTAAAGGTGTGCACCACCACTGCCCAGTGTCATTTTTTAAATCTTACTGGTCTTTTGATTGTATATTAGAGTTTTTGATTTTGTGATTTTTTTTTTGGTGTGTGTTTTATGTGTGTGTTTCTTGTGCTTCTTCTGTTTTTTAAAATTCTCGTTTGTTTGGGTTTTTTATTTACCTATTTGTTTACTTTTTAAAGAGAGAGAGAGAAAGAAAGTGTGGCATTGGATGGTTGGAGAGGTGGGCAGATCTGGGAAGAGTTGGGGGAGGGGAAGTCATGATCATAATATATTGTGTAAAAAATTTATTTTCAGTTGAAACAGTGTTTATTACTTACAAATATACTTAAATAATCTGTCTCTATGTGACTATCATATATCTCTCTAGATATGTCTATGTCCTTGAATGGAACCCATGACTGATATTGTTTGGGTAGCCATAAATGAATATATTTAAGATATAGAACTTGATCACACACACACACACACACACACACCTTGGACTATCTATCAAGGCAATAGCCATAACAACAACCTTCATCCCCAAGGTTTCTTCCTTTCTTTTTATGATATTGCGATTATTAATATTGATTGTCAACCTGACAAAATCTAGAATCACCTGAGAGACAAACCTCCAGGCACACCTGCAAGAGATTATTTAGCCTCTGCGTAGGCCTGTGAGTTATTATGTTAATTGAGGAGGGAGGTCCCACCATAAAAGTGGGTGGTACCATTTCCTTAGTTTCAGTCCTGGAGAAAGCTAGCAGAGCATAAGCATTCATCTTTCTTTCTACTTCCTGATGATGGACTTTTTTCTGTAATCAACAGAAAGAATAGAGTCACTCCCTCAGCAGGGAGGTGAACCCAGAGCCAATTCCACCGCCCAAGCTGTGGAAAACCAAGAAGCCCTCAAGACCTGTGCACTCACTGATCAGCCAGCTTGTGATTTAGGTCCAAGACAAGGTCAATGATCTTTTTTCGAATGGTGTAGTATCCACAGACAAGTTACTGGCAGCATCTTCTTTGCCTGTGATGAGCAGTTCAGGGTGGAAGAGCTGGCGGTAGGTCCCAGTGTGAACTTCATCAATAACTGTGGGTTCCAGGTCTACAAACATTGCCTGGGGCACATGCTTGCCAGTGTGTGTCTCTCTGAAGAAGGTGTTGAAGGAGTCATTTCCTCCCCCAATGGTCTCGTCACTTGACATCTGGTCATCAGGCTGGATGTCATGTTCCAGGCAGTGGAACTTCCAGCAGGCATTGCCGATCTGGACACCAACCTGGTCAACATGGATAGAGATGCACTCACTCATGGTAGCTTAGAAGGTGAGGGTGACAGAAACAGACACCAGGTCACAGGTCCCGGTTACCTTTCCTGACAGCTAAGCATCGAGGTAAGTAATGCAATGTTGTTGCCCTTTTCATTTTTTCCTAAGAGCATCTCTTCTAAAGTATATAATTCTGATGATGACATGGCACCTAGTTCTTGCCTTTCGTGTTCTGTTTTGCACAATTGACAATACAAGAAAGTCAAGTGTGGCAGACATCTCATCACTTGTTAAGTCAGAAACTCATGTGCATACGAATTTCTCTAGTTGCAGGTTAGGCTCACATGGTCATAATTTTCTCTTCAGAATCAAGTAACAGAGGCAACAACCTCATAAGACTCAAGACTCTTGCAAAACATTAAGATTAGACGTGTGTGTGTGCGTGTGCGTGTGCGTGTGTGTGTGTGTGTGTGCACATCTGTGTGCGCATGTACAGCATTTAGCTTAGTCACTGGCATGCAATAAACACAATATTAAATAAATAAGTTATTATATTCTTAAACGTGCAACATGTTTTTGTCTATTTTATGTTTTTTAAAATTTGTTTTTATTTTATGTGCATTGGTGTTTTGCTATGGGTATCAGGTTCCCTGGAACTGGAATTAGAGACAGTTGTGAGTGGCCATGTGGGTGCTGGGAATTGAGCTCAGGTCCTCTGGAAGAGCTCTTAACCACTGAGCAATGTCTTCATCCCCTATTTTATTTATTTATTTTAGAACATGCAAGAATGTATTGGGAATTCAACTTAGCATATAAAACTTAGATGAGATTGTCTGGTCTAGGGGAAGGGCTAGTCTGCCACTGGCTGGTACACCTTCTCCTGGCACACTATCCCACAGGTGTGTTATGGGTGAATGGGAAAATGGGTGATTGGAAAATGGGTGCTTGTTTTTTTTTTTTAATTAGGTACAGTGATTGCTTTTTGTGTGCAGGAGACAGCATGAGCAGAACACAGTGGGTAACACACTGCTCGGCTGTGCTCATCCAGACATATATTATACGTACAATGGCTGGTTTCATCCATAGGCCTTTGATGACAGGTTGCTGTGGTCACCACCACTTCACAGAGCATTAAAAGGCAGGTGGTGAATATGCTCACTTTCTTGACAGAGTGCAAATTGGAATTATACTCAATTTTTTGACACTTTCTCTGAAACTCTGCCTGTTTCTGGAAATATGCCAAGAGTCCTAGGAATACATTTTAATTTCTTTCTTTATGTTTTACACCCTGGGAATTAAACTTAGGGCCTCACATATAGTAGGCAAGTACTTTACCATTGAGCTGTACTCCCAATACTAGGAATGCATTTTAGGAAGGAACATCAGGATGGCTAAGGGGCTGCCTCATCCATTGATATAGAACCCCTGTCTTCTATCTTGCTTATTGTGGACAGCCTGCTCAATGATTGCTTTCTCTATCTCTTTGCTAATGGAGTGCAGTTTTGTTTAAACTGTAGCTTGCTCAGTTTCAAGGGATGAATCACAAATTAATTAAGTCAACCACAGCAATGTTGTTCTCCTTTGCCAAGCTTAGCTTAGAGATCTGGCTGACGGAACATAAGGAGTCACCTGGGAGATTTGAGAAAAACTCTTCACAGGTCTATGACAGAAAACAAATCTAGAGTCAATTGGGGAGAGGGATCTCTTTGTATTCTATCTCATCTTTCTGCCTTGGATTTTTTCACTAAAGTCAAGATGCTTGAAGCTGCTGTAGCTGTCTAGACACTACACCAAGCACTTACATCATTGAGCTAGCCTCACCCTGGTGGCGCCTACTCCAGACTCCTTGTCAAGCCGGATTAAAATTGAGTGGCTGTTCTGTTATGCCTAATCCGCATTTGGTGTCCTAATCCGCATCTAAGAAGACAATTTAATACAAAGTCTAGTTGATCACATCTAGATATACATTGCTCTCAGGTTCTATTCATTATAATCTCCATTCTGGGCTGTGCTTCTTAGCCTACGGTAAAAGAATCCAGGGATAGATATATTCTGTCTCTGAGTTAACCTGACACAAAGGAAGGTTTTTCAGAACTGGCTGCCTCAAGCCCAGTATGTCTTTGATAAACAGGCTTGTTCACAAGTGTATTGTGGCAGCAGAGACATCATTAGTGAAACCATCTCCACTTACATAATTGCTGTTTGAATATAGACAAGGCTATGCTTGCTGTCATAGCCTAAATAACTAATTGTATAAAAACAAATCAATCAACATGCAAGACCATAATATTTTCCTGATTATTATATATAAGAAAAAGGGAAATGACCCAAAATAAAAACACACACACACAAAATCCATTTTAATAGTCAGCCACAGGAGAAGTACAAATCTAAAGGACCAACAAATGTGTAAAATGTAGTCCAACTTCCAGTTAGGAAAGTAAAAATAAAAGCAAATTTGAAAGGATCCATAGCAGGGCTGGAGAGATGGCTCAGAGGTTAAGAGCACTGGCTGTTCTTCCAGAGGTCCTGAGTTCAATTCCTAGCAACCACATGGTGGCTCACAACCATCTACAATGAGATCTGGCTCCCTCTTCTGGCCTGCAGGCCAAACACTCACTATATACATAATAAATAAATCTCAAAAAAAAAAAAAGAAAGAAAGAAAAGAAAGAAAGGATCCATATCTAACATTGGCCACCATGGATATATTTGGTAGGTCTTGGAAGTCTGTGGGGCTTTAGCACCTCTATGGACTTTGGAGCTAACAGGTAAGGAAGCTTGGTATGTAAAAGCACAGACTCTAGAAGGAGCCCTCCTCCTTTGCTATCTGACATTACATAGACCTAGTTCAAATAAGCACACCCCAGCACCCTCATCTGTGAAGTGTAAACACAACAGGCAAAATGTACGTAGAGATACTTAACACCCAAACGGCCTGTTCTAAAGTATATCCCAAGGTCTGTGGGGACCCAGTGGAACTTAAGTAGTGTCCTTGTACGGAGGAGGCACTCCTCAGGTGGTAGCATTTTTACTTGGGAATATGCACAATTAAACTTGCTGATTCCCTTTGAAGTACAAATTCTTGAAATCCCTTGCACCTGTGCTCAAGGACGCGAAACCATGTATGGCAGTACTAACACTGGTTATTTCAGCAACATCAAAACTACCCAAATGTCCATCAGGAAGGAAAGAGATGAACTGTGGGGGAATTCATCTAATGTTAATTTTGTTTTAAGAGAAAAGCCATGTGGAGACATTGGTGTAGATGGCATTATTCCATTTACTTAAAGTTTAAATGCCCAAAACACTATATAAGTTATGGGCAAACAAATGTAGAAAAAAATAGGATGAGAGACCTGAGTGATCCTACTGTCTTCAAGATAATGGTTACATGTGGGTAAGGAAAGGTCATCAGGAACTGGGAGAATTAGAGATCCAGTCAGACAGAAATGCAAGCAAAGCCTGGCAGTCACAGCCCTGCTGTTCTTGCAGACGTACACAAGCAGGAGAGGCACCAGCAGGCTTTCCCCAAGAGCTCACAACTCACACAGGTCCATGCTGCTCACATGTCATTGGCTAGAATTAGTCCTTCACTCTCACCCCTCTGAAGGGCGTTCTTTTGCTGCACATGAGCCATGCTTCCCACGTCTGACCTGTGGTCTAAAAAGAAATGGAACACACTCAGCTCCAGAATGAATAAGCTTGCCACCATTTTAACTGCCCTTGATCTGGAGGACCTCGATAATTCAGTCTTCCCAGTTTTGCTCAATCTCTGGTCTTCAATGAGCTCTGCCGGGAAATGCCAAGTCTTATTTCACAGAGTTACCAGATGGGAGCATTGGCTACCAGGATTTTATCCACCAGTGATCCCCAACAGCTGGAGCGGTTATACATCTTTTCAAGATTTCATACAAGTGTCTAGAATATTTTTGATTTTTAAAATTAAATGTTAAATAGTGATCATTATAGTTATTCTTTTAAAATAACATGGGGCTTACCTCTCAGTGGCAGAATGAAGCACTTTGATTACAGAGTGTTTGTACGAGGAGCCTGCTGGCTGGTAGACCTTCCATGAGCTGGGGAGACTTTGAAAAGCTCATTCATCAAAGGCAGCAGTTTTGGCAAACTCTGAGCTACAGCTTTAATTAGCATCATGTTGCTTTCTTCCCATTTAGAATTTTTGCATAGGTTAAAGCAGCTAGGGAAATATTTTTCTAAAATCCACCTGCTCAGTCAGCATCACCTACCCTTTGGTTTTCCATAAATAGCCCACAGTGAAGAATGGTTGACCTGCATGTTCCCATACTCACAGCTTGTGGGTGCCACAACGGAGCATATGGAAAGTTAGCGTCTGGGGCCTTTGTGACTTTTCTTGAGCCAGAAAAGTGAGTACCTGAGGCTGTTTTCTTAATACCTGCCCGGATCCCCACCTGGCCTTCCAGTTTGGAGCAGTGCTTGTAATTAAGTCAGCGTTAACTGCTTTGATGCTGTCCCAGATTTGTCTTTAATGTTTTTTTTTTTTTTCAAGTATCTGTAGAAACCAGCATTCTCGTATATCAGTTGTAGAACTGCCTACATTCTTCAGTTAGGCACCTGTGAAAATTTATCTTTTGATTGCATATAGGTGTTAAATAATTTGGCTCTATTGTTAAATCAGTTTCTGTAAACATAGACTTGAATAGGACAAGAACTATTTTAAGAATGTATGATACAGCTGTATCTAATAATTGGTTTCTCCTATTGTTGGCATATTTGATACTTCCACTCAAATAGTATGTGACTTGAGAGTTCCTCTTTAATTCTGGAGGTGGAGGCAGAAGCATGTGGATGGGGGTGTGCCAATTGTGATGGCTCTTGCCATTTGCCATGTCGGGAAGTAGCTTCGTGTTTAGAGAAGTTTGTGGATTTTCTTTGTCTTCTCATCGCTTCCAGAACTAGACATCTCACTGTAGACGTACTCTATATTTCATAAAGCTCACATCCTGTGAACCAGCTGGTCATTTCGACGGAAGGAATAAAATGGAAAGCAGGCCCTTTCTTTCCATGCTCCATGTTCTCTCTGGTGCAAGTGGAGCAGAGAAGAGCATCAGTTGTGTTCACTTTGAGAATGCTGGACAGAGATGCGTTTCTCAGATGCCCATAAATGGGGCACTTATTGGCCGGCTGTCCACAGAAAGCCTCTGACTAGGCCTCGGGTTGTCAAGAGCAGCCTCACTTGGTGGCCCAGCTGGTCACAATGGGGACCTAAAGGCTTTGAAATCGTTTGACTCAATGTGCATCCAGTCCAGTGGGTAATATTTGCTCCCACGTGCTGCTGAGGTCTTGTTACAATCTGTACCAAAGACCTTGCCTTCTGCCCAATCAATCCTTCTTCTTTCCTCTTTTGTCCACAGATGCTGATCCTTAATTCCTTGGATGCCAAACTATCCCAGCATCTGCTTTTTGATAGTTTCACCTGTAACACTAAGCAATCATTCCTTGCCAACCAACTGTATAGCTTAAGCATAGCTGTGACTTCTATGCATTCAGAGTTCAGGTAGGGTAAGGAGTGTAACACCAGGCAGGGTCACGGAATTGTGGATTCCGAAGATAATCAAGATGTGAATCTGGAGGTGTCCTATGATTTCGTTAACTCCAGCTCTTTCAAAGAGACTATGTTATAAAATGGAAAGGTAGACACATTTCCTTACAGAGCATGGCTGTCGTTATGTTATGTTACGTTATGATGTTATGCTATATTATGCTATCTATGTAACAATACAAGGATATGAGGGGTGTACTCCTAACTGGAAACAAAGTGTGAGGACTTCAAGAGACCACCCAGGCATCTGTGTCTTCTGCAGAGCAGACAGTATGGTATTGGAAGCTGTGGGAAAGGGAAACTGGAAGTCAGTTTGGTGTTGCAGGGTATGGGGCTGTGACTTAGAAAATAGCTGTAGCATGGTCAGACATAGGACAAAGGACTAACTTTCTCCATGGTGGGTTTTATAGTTTGAACATAGTATGTCCCCCACTAATTTATGTGTTGAATGCTTGGTGGTGCTATTTTGCAAGGTGGTTGAAACTTTAGGAGGTAGGGCATATCTGGAGGAATTAGGCCACTGGGGATGTGTCTTTGAAGGGTATAAGCTAGTCCTTGACCTCTTCCTCAGCTTCCTGTTCATCATGAAGAACCTATCTTGTCATGGGCTCCTGCTGTCATGATCACTTAGAGTGGATGGGTAGAGGCTGAGAGACAAAAATCTCAGAAACCAAGAGATAAAATAAAGATTTTCATTTCTAAATTCTTTGTGTCAGGTATTGTCATGGCAACAAGAAAGCCAACTGACGGTGGGCTGAAATAAGTACTACCTGACCACCCTCAGAACAGATGCAGTGGAATGGGGGGGGTGTTGCATGGAATGGAGCTCAAAACCAAAAATATTGTCTATGGTGATGGGTTACTGAGCATTAGCAACAAAGGAGAGCTTTAGGGGGCTATCAGAAGGCTTGACCCACAAAGGTTTCTAGAGGGTATGACCCTAGTCCCAAAGGCTCTCAGAGCTCACAGAGGCTCTCCCCAGGCATAAGTCCGTTTAATCAGTGTGGCCAGAGTGAGAAAATGCTGGCAAACTGTAGGCAAGGAAATCTCCCAGATACCATACTTTCCCTTTCTATCTGCTGACCTCTTAGAGACAAGCCCCAACCATCAAGTGGTGGAGCAGCAGAGAAAGGCATACAACACGGGCAGCAGGCATCTTAGGCCCCTCTCTCAAAGAGAAGAGAAGTCATCACCTGGAGGTGCCGGGTGCTGGGAGATGCTTTCTTGGAGTAGTAACTATTTTTTATTTATTTATTTTTTTAGATAAGGTTTCACTGTGTATCCCTGGCTGTCCTGGAACTCACAGAGATCCATCTGCCTCTGCCTTCCGAGTGCTGGGATTAAAGGCATGTGCCACCACTGCCTGGCTCACAGTAACTGTTCATATGCCTTGAAGTTACTGGAATGGTTTTATTCTCAAGGAGAAAAGTTATGGAGCTTTCTTAGGATTTCACTGAAGGAGTTCACAGGGCACAGGGTATTTGCAGAAGGGACTGACAACATCCCTGGGAGGCAGTGCTGAGAAAAAGTCACTGAACAAGGCCGTAAGAACAGCAGGGATAAATAATACGGGCTGTGAGCTAGATCACCTGGTTCGCAGGCTACTTTTTGATCTTGCCTGTTACCTACATTCTCTGAGTTGCTTCCCTTGTCTGAAAAATGGGAATAATAATAGAACCCATCCCATGAGACCCTTGTAAGAATGTAATTGGCCAACCTATAACACAGGCACAGAAATGTATAAGACACATAACAAATGCTCTCATAAACATTGTCTGTTCCAGACTGGGTTCTTCTGTTGAGTATTATGTGAGCATACAGAGGAGTCCAAGGATGACTCTTTCAGAGTTGAGGCATAAGCTAAAAACCATGCTGTTAAATGAGCTTTCTCTTCTGTTGAACTAGGAAAGATTGGTCTGTGTCTGGAAGCCCAGAAAATGCAAGCTTGTCATTCTCTTATATCTCTGTGGATTTCCTTTCTCTCTAGAAAGGGTGTGATGTGTGCTCTTCTGGTCGGTCATATAGACACTGGCAGCATTCTTTCACAGGCCTTGAAAAGTCCTGCTTTATTTTAAATAGGGAAAAAAAACCCATCACGATTTCCAGAAGCAATGTTGAAGGTGGATTTCATGATGATGCCAGCAGGGGGCGCTGTTCCTGTGCAAATCTGGCAGAACAGGCAAATGCCATTCAGTACTTCAGGACACTGCACCCCAAACCGACCATTTAGCATCATTCGATAAAGATTTCTGGTCTGTTTTGTTGCTGTTTGTGAATTCCAGTGTTGGCTAATAAAAATTCTTTTTCAGTTCTTTGCCCACGACTTCAATCTGTATGCTTGCAACGGAAGAGGAGAGGAACGCCAGAGATTTTATCCATCTCCTAGAAAATCAGATGGTTGTTGTTCAAAATCTGTTCGGTGGCTTCCAAGTATTCAAAGCAGAATTTAAAATATGAAATTTAAGGAGGAATTTCTCACTTACTTTCTATATTAACACCATGTAATTTGTTCTTTGTTATGATCTACATAGCATTTAAAAGCAATCAATTTTGCACCGCATGCAATTGAGTTAAATAACAACCACATAAAAGCAAAGCCATGACTGTGTTGTTATTTTTATGTTGCCGGTTTGTTGTTCTCTATTGTGAATTTGTTCTCTTGTCATAGAAATAATCAGAAAATATGATTTTCTAGTGCTAGGAAAGTAATTGAGAAAATCAGTACAATGACTTTGTTATAGGAATATGATAAAGTTCTAAATATGGAACAGATATTAACTTCCCACCGTGGAGCACACAGGCCCACACTTGAATGAACTAAAGGTGCATTGTGTGTGTGTGTGTGTGTGTGTGCTTTTTATGTTTGTGACAACTTTTTGAGTCCTAAAAAAAGCAACTTAAGTTAATGAATTATTCATGTACTATATCATATTCATGCACTGGCCTTTGAAAGAATGAACAGTTTGAGTGGGATTTGGTTAGTTTTCTTTTTTCTACAATGGATGCTTCCCTAGAAACCTCTGGAGGAGATTTTTGCCTATTAAGTTTGTATCTCAAACAGGGCTTCAGCCAACTTTCGACTGTCATACATAGACACTGTCTTAATCTGTTTTGTGCTTCTATAGAAGAATGCTGGATACTAGGCAATTTACAATGAACAATTATTTGTTGGCTCACATTTCTGGAAGCTGAGAAGTCTAGTATCAAAATCCAACATCAGCATCTGGCAAGGTCCTCTGGCTGCATCATCCAATGGCAGATGTTGAAAGGGAATATAAGCCAGGGGCAAACAGGTTTTTATAAGGGCACCTGCTCTGCCCATGAAGGTGGAGCCTTCATGTCTAATCATTTCTTACAGGTTTTATCTGTCACTACTACTGTGGCCATTAAATTTCGGCATAAGATTTGGAGAGGACAACATTCAGAGCACAGTAACTACCTTACAACATTGTTTTTTTTTTCTGGATGTTGCTTTCACATTTTGCCACACAGAGGGCAGAACAATGCTTGCATTTCTTTTAGTGAGAGAAGTGTTTACAGTCTGAGAGTGGCTGAGCATCCCATGCCTCTGTAGTAGTTTCATGAGGAGCAACAGACAGCTACACAAAGGGAAGAAGAAAGTGTTTTTCTTCTTCTTTAGTTTTTTATTCCTTGAGATGAGAATATGATTGTATGTATGTATGTATGTATGTATGTATGTATGTATGTATGTATCTACCTATCATCTACCTACCTATCAATCAATCAATCAATCTATCTATCTATCTATCAATCTATCTATGTATCAGTCTACCTATTTATCTATCTGTCCGTCCGTCCGTCCATCCATCCATCCATCCATCCATCCATCCATCCATCCATCCATCCATCCATTCATTCATCCATCCAGTGTCTCACTGTGTAACCCTGGATGGCCTGAAACTCACTATATACTGAGTCCAGAGACTCACCTACTTCTGTTTCCCAAGTGCTGACTTTAAAGTCTGTGCCTCCTTGCCCAGCTTGAGAACATGTCTTTAAATATTAGTTGCAGGAAATGTGATCTATAAAACTCCAAATATCAAAAAACTCCAAATATCAAAACACTCAAGCACAACTGTCACCCATTGTGGTAGGGTTCTAGAAGCGACCACGACCGATTTTATCACGCTATCATTTTATCATTTAACACTGTGGGTGAATTAGTCAGTCTTCCATCACTACGACAAAATGCTGAATATAAGTAGCTTCAAGGAACGAAAGACTTGTTTGGGTTCATGGTTTCAGAGATTCTGTCCCCATGGGCCCATCGTTCTGTTGTTCGGGGACACGATGAGGCAGAGCATCATGACAGTGACTGTGAGGAAGAGCAGAGCTGTTCATCTCATGGGTCAGGAAGTCGAGAGACAGAGATGAAGAATCTGGACAAGCTAAGCCCATCAAAGGCAAGCTCCCAGGTGACCTCTCCCTCCAATTAGGCCTTACCTCCTAGCTTCCACCCCCTCTCAGTAATATGGTCCAATGATAAATCCACAAATGTGTTCATCATTGCTTAGGTTATGGCCATCATGATCTGACCACTTTCCAGGTGTATCATCATCTGGGGATGAAGCCTTTAACCCATGAACCTCCTCTCAGGGCAGGGAGTTGATCCAAATCATAGAGTTCTTTACCTGTGATAAACTGTAATGTCGCGCAAGCTATAATTTACCTGTCATAAACTAGAAGTTAGCCCACTTCAGGTAATAGCTTTCTGTTTTTAGGTATTCGCGTTATGCAATCTGAAATGAAGTAACTGGTGAGTCAGTTACTGATGGTTCCGTTGCACACTTGAAGGAGAGGGTAGTCAGTGCATGCTGCCCGTTTGAGTGCAATGGATGCAAAGAGTAGGCTGGCAGCCATTTGCCCTCTAGTGCTGAGTGAGAACTAATCCATTCTGGGTGTCAGTTAGACTGACCATCCTCAAGAGGCCAGAGATACCAGAAGAAACCCGTGAATCTGGGGAGTAAGTATGTATTATTATTATTATTATTATTATTATTATTATTTTATTGTCTGGCGAGCTTCACAGAGATCAGGGAGACTGATCACGGTGTTATCGTTGCTGTGATGAAGCACTATGACCAAAGGCAAACTGGGGATGAAAGGATTTATTTCACTTATGCTTCCTGGTAACATCCCATCACTGAGGGAAGTCACAGCAGAATCTCAAGCAGGGCAGGAACCTGGAGGCAAGAGCTGATGCAGAGGCTGTGGAAGGATTCTGCTTCCTGGCTTGCTCTCCATGCCTTGCTCAGCCTGCCTTCTTATAAAATCCAAGACTCCCAGCCCAGGGGTGGCACCATCCACAGTGGACTGGGTTCTCCCACATCAACCATGAACTAAGAGAATGCCCTACAAGCCAGCCTACAGCCTGATTGATGGTGATATTTTCTTAGTTGAGGTTCCCCCGACTCAGATGACTCTGGCTTGTGTCAAGTTGTCACCGAAGTCGTCAGGACACTAACAAGAGCAATACAGTGAAAGGTTTAGAGAATAAGGATTCTATTTCCTCAGGAAAGTAACTCTTGCTTTCAACTTGAATAGATCTGGAATCAATTAAGAGACAAGCTGCAGGGCAGATACGTGAGAGATGTTCTTGATCAGGTTAATTAAAATGGGAAACACCACCCTAAAGGTGGGTGGCACCTTCTGGTGGAAGCCCAGATAAGAGGGGGTTGGAGGGAAAAGCTTTACTTTTGTCTGCTTGCCTTCTGGCCTGCTGGAAAGTTCACCTCTTCTGCTGCCTTTTTTTTTTTTCTGCTATCAAAACTCACTTTCTTTGGGGTTCCAATGTGGACCAAAGACCAGTGACACTCCAGGAATCCTTCAGGTCGTTAGCACCAAGTTGGGGGCCACTGAGCCATCCAGCCTCATGGGTTCTGTAGTTCTCATAGCTACTGGGTTCTCAGTGTCTCCAGTGTGAAGACAGCCATTGTCTGGCTACTCAGGTAGTATTGTGTAAGTCAGTCTAATAAACTCCCTTTGTAATATCTATTCATTCTACCAATTCTGTTCCTTTAGAGCAGGGGTTCTCAACCTGTCACAGATGAGATATCCTGCATATCAGATGTTTACAATAAAGTTCATAACAGTAACACAGTTGCAGTTATGAAGTAGCAATGAAATAATTTTGCGGTTGGGCGTCACCACAGCATGAGGAACTGTATTAAAGGGTCACAGTATTAGGAAGGTTGAGCCCTGACTAATACAGGAACTAACTATTCACTTGTGTTACTTCTGTTTCATCTAATAGTTACTCAGTTGTCCTCGTGATCATTTGCTGGCTCTTTTGGAGAGATAAAATGCAATGATAACTCATGGCAAATACATCATGTAAATGCTATCACTACCATATAATTTGACTTGGGATATTTTTCTTAAATAGAACCTCAAATTGTTGCTACAGATTTAATTGGCCTTTTAAGATGAGTGTCTTTTTTATTTGAAAATAATTATTCGTATGTGTGTGATATGTGTGCATGCCATGGCACCCATGTGGAGGTCAGAGAACAATTCTCTCCTCTACCTTTTAAGTGGATTCCAGGGCTTGAACTCAGGCTATTGGGATTATATGACTAAGCAGCAAGTGTTTTTTACCAGCTGAGCCACCTTGGTGCCCTTGGGTTGATTCTCTAGCATTAAAATGTAATTACTTATAGATAATAAAACATCAAAAACTCTAAGTGATCTGTCTGTTTCTCTCTCTCTCTCTCTCTCTCTCTCTCTCTCACACACACACACACACACACATACATGCAATTCTAAAAGTGAGAAAGATTTATTTCCTAACCCTCTACAGTAATTTAATTTTAGTTATGTCAAATCTTGAATTTTCTTCTCTTGGCATTAGTTATTGGGAGTTCATTAATAACTCAGTGAGGACACAAAGTGTCAGCAATCAAAATATGCCCCCTAACTAGCCTTGAACACACTGGCATAGGAGACAACTTCCTGACTAGAACACCAATAGTGCAGGCACTAAGATAAAAAATTAATAAGTGGGACCTCATGAAACTGAGAAGTTTCTGTAAGCCAAATAACACCGTCAATAGGACAAAATGGCAGCCTACAGAATGGGAAAAAATGTTCACTAACTCCACAGCTGACAAAAGGCTGATCTCCAAAATATATAAAGAACTCAAGAAACTAAACATCAACAACCCAAATAATCCAATTAAAAAATGGGATCCAGATCAAAACAGAGAATTCTCAACAGAAGAATCTCAAATGGCCAAGAAACATTGAAAGAAATGTTCAGTATCCTTCACCACCAGAGAAATGAAAATCAAAATGACTCTGAGATTCCATCTTACACCTGTCAGAATGGCTACGATCAGTAATGTAAGTGACAACTTATCCTGTCAGCTCAAGCAAGGATGTGGATCAAGGAGAACACTCCTCCATTGCTGGTGGAGGGCAAATTTGTACAGTCACTATGGAAATCAATAGATTCCTCAGGAATTTGGGAATCCATCTACCTCAAGACTCAGCTATATAAATCTTGGACATATACCCAAAGGATGCTCTATCATACCATAAGACCCTTGCTCAACTATGTTCATAGCAGCTTTGTTCATAGTACCAGAACCTGGAAACAACCTAGAAGTTCCTTAACCAAAGAATGGATAAAGAAAACGTGGTGCATGTATCACTCAACTGTTAAAAACAATAACATCATGAAATTTTCAGGCAAATGGATGGAACTAGAAAAAAATCATCCTGAGTGAGGTAACCCAGACCAGAAATACAAACATGGTATGCACTCACTTATAAGTGGATATTAGCTGTAAGATAAAGGATACCATGCTACAATCCACAGACCCAGAAGCGAAATAACGAGGGCTCAAGGGTGGGGGGGCACTTGGATCTCTCTTGGAAGAGGAAATAGAATAGATTTTGTGGGGTGAACTGGGGACAGGTGGGGATGGGAATAGGAAGGACCAGATG